>JANAVB010033219.1:23720055-23948222 GCA_029216955.1 Iris pallida | reverse complement strand
ATTACCTCCAATTGATTTCTACAAGGACCAATTTGCACTGACACTTTGGACTTTGGATTTAGAATCTCCAATCTACCAACAAAAAAAATTATTTAGGAATCATAACTATGTAGATGAGATGAAATGAGATGAGATGGGACGAAGGGATTCAAAAACTCTATAAAGAGAAGAAGAATAAAAAGAAGAAGAAGAATACCTCCTGCCTCCGGATACTTCCTGGATTCAAAACTCTATAAAGAAGACTAGAAGAGGAAGAATAAAAAGAAGAAGAAGAAGAAGAATACCTCCTGCCTTCTGGAGTCGGAGAAGTGGAAGCGGTTTTTTTTAAACGGCGCGCAAGGAAAGCCTTGAGGAGCGGAACAGTTGATGCCGCATGCAAAAAAAAAAAGCGCAGAACATCGGATAATTTGTTAGCTGCCAGCGGAAATTCCATCAAAGCGCCTATTTGTTAGCTGCCAGCTAGCGTTGAAATATACCTAATACTACATAATAAAAAAAAATTGGGCCTTGTAAACAGTGGCCCAGGACGGTCGCACTGTTTGCCCCTGGGCAGGGGGGCCTGTATAAGCTTCAGGTGAGATATTCGATATCAATATTCTTTCTTTTTATTTTCACACAACGTTATTAGCACGATTGTTCAAAAAATTCACAAGAAGAAAGGTGCGACCACCACTCGAGGAGTTTCAAATCACCATATATATATATATATATATATATTATTATATATATAGTTGGTTCCAATATATATATATATATATATATATATATATATATATTATATATAATATATTCTTTTGATAAGGAATATGTCAACTATAATATGGGTTGTCGACCCTCTAACCTAATGGTATTAGAGCGGACACAAGGAGGGACCGGCAAGGTTCGAGTCCTCTAATTGTGTGTCACGTGTGTGCGCGTATGGGATTTAAAAAAAAAAAAAAAAACTATAATACGGGTCTGGCATTTAGGTGAAGCAATTAATATGTTTCCAAGGAAGATGCAGTACGAAAACATTTTTTTTTTTTGTCTTCGGGTTTGGGTTTTATATGTGTTTTCAGTTGCAACCAAATCCTGATGCTAAACTAGTCTAAGAAGAAATGTAAGATCGGAATAAACTATTCATCCATGGATTAGATATGATCCTGATACTTCATTCTTATGAAATTATAATATGTACACAAGCTTTCTTTCCTAACTCATGTTAAATATGAAGTACTTTGTATGATGTCTTTTTCTATACTTATTTTTTTTAAGAAAAAAAGAGGAATTGGCTAGTGATTTGCACACTTTCTTAAGTCCTGAAACATGTTATAAGAAATAGTTTCTCAAATTGCGCTTCTCTGCTCCAAAACATGCTATTGAAAATGCAAAACAATGTGCTATTAATGTTAAGCTAGTACTGATTAAGAAGACTAAAGCACCTAATCAAAAGATGTGTTGAAGGCTGAATAAAATGCGGGAAAAATAAATAACAGTGAGATGCAAAGATTAAACATGAAACGAGTTTGTTGAGAATAATTGTAAGTCATTCACTAATTTGTGAAATCCTATGGTTTGTTCATAATAGATGAAAGTCATCAACTAACTTCTATTGTGACTAATATAATGATGTATGGCAGATACTAGGTATCTTTCAACATCATTGAGTAACCTTGCATAAACGTGTTTAACGATTAATAATTAATAAATAAACTTATCCACATGATATACTGTTGAGATTGAAATGGGAAGGATAAACCTTTTTTCTTTCTTGAGTTCCATAGTTTCTATGAAGATCGCTTTGAGAATAAAGTCTACATAAATTAGTTTTCTTTTCCAAGCCTAACTTAAGAAGACTCTTTTACTCCTCATCGTACCAAACCTACTATTCCCAAGCCAAGCACAACTAAGAAATGAGTAAAAAAAAAAAAGGCTGGAGCAAACCCTGTGCAATCTAGCAGAACAAAAGGACCGTCCCATACCAGGGTCAGACATTTCTATGCACATCTCAATCTTATTCATGCACCTAATATCTATATGAATATATAAAAGGATCATTTCATAGCAGTTAATACCATAATTGGGTCACAAAATTAGAGAATAGCATAAACAACTACCACTGCTCACTTTCGAACAAATAACAAGTGAACACAACAAAATCAAGCAAGTTATCAATGATGGTATCAGAGGACTAGGCCATTCATGTTACTGTCATCATTCAATTGAAGGAGAATTAATATTCATAACCAATTCACCCAAAATGAAAAGCATGCAATGGGCGAGGGTAGAGAGAGAAATGGGAGAGAGACTTACAGGCAATAGGAGGCGGGGGGGGGGGGGGGGGGGGGGGGGGGGATTTTGGAGTAGGGTGGACTAGCTAATAGTTATTATAAAGTTCAAAAATTTATGCAAAAAATTTGGCAGAGTTTCTTTGTAAATTCGATGATTCAAAACATGTCATAGACAATAAACTTAACAAAATATGCATTCATCATAAATATAGATAACAAGTACTCAATTCAACATTGATGTATTAACATTTTCATGTCAATATCAGTTATATTGCATAATTGAAACTAGTAAGGTAGTAAGACAACAACCTGCATATCTCACTTGTTAATTCTCACAAAACAAAGTTGGATGCATATATCAGGTGTCCATATTGGGTTCGCAAAAGAAACACAGTTCAAGACCAAAATGGACAAAATATGAGAGTTACCTTGCTTCTAAGAGTTTTGGAACAAAATATGAGAATTACCATACAAAATATGAGAGTTCTATATTGCTGCTAGACTACAAGAAAATGCATTTCTGCAACATAACCATGTAGCGGAAAAGATGGATTTGTGTCGCAAAAGCCTTTCTGCGACATATCTCACTGTGTCGCACACGTGTCGCTGTAGCCTTGTCTAGGAAAGTATTTGGCGACATGAACATGCATGTCGCAGAAAGTTACAACTTTTGGCGACATGGCAACATGTTCTTGTGTGTCGCAGAAAGGTTATACATTGGCAACATAACATTTGTCGCAGAAAGGTTATACATTGGCTACACAATCTAATGTCGCAAAAGCTAATGTAGACAAATATAAGAATACTTCTAGCTACACAAATTGATGTCGCAAATCTAATGTAGCCAAATATAATAACACTTTCTACTACACATTTGATGTCGCAAAAGCTAATTTATATTTTTATATTAATTTAACATAAGAAATAATTTTTTTCCATATATTTTAGACATATATAAAACCTTATTTCAAAAATAACCTATGAGTACATTGAAATTTTCATTCAAAGAACTTGAAATTAAAAAAAACAAGAAGTTGTTGTACACAACATGATATCCAACATAATGTCTTCAAACATCTCTTATAAAATAATCCAATAATGAATTTTTTTGGCAACTTCAAGTAACACATTCAAGGAGAAACGTATTGTATTCCACAAATATACTGTATTCCAGCTTGACCACTATCATAAAAATAAAAATACATGAATTCAATCTATTCCCCAAAAATTAACTAACAATAGTTTATCTTTTCATTGCATACATTAGTTTATACAAAATAATGTTAGATCTCATGATAAGAACGTATTCCCAAAAAATGACTGGTTGTCCATGTAATCCTGCGAAAAAAAAAAAAATTGTAAGTAAAACAAAGTATATGCTAAAGAATGACAAGTATCTATGAAGACTACAGAAATATATGAACAATATATAGCATTTTTCTACTACATGTGGTACATGTCGCAGAATATATAATATCTTTCTGGGACATATGGATTTCATGTCCCTCTAGTATAATTTGTGTCGATTCTACGACATAATAAAACTCATGTCGTTAATAGATTTAAAAAATAGTTTTTAGAGACATAAAAGATCCTATGTCACTTAAATATGTTACTAAAGATGCAATTTCTTGTAGTGCTTATTGTTGACGATGTAAAGAGGAAAGCCCTCATATGAAGATAGGAGGAGAGAACCCAGCGAGCGAGAACCTAGCTCGCTCGAGGAAAAGAGAATCATGCCGGAGCTAAATAACCCAAAATACTGTATCGATGTTTTTTCCAGGGTTTTGTTTCATATTTTTAGGTGATTATTCAATTAAAAAATTGCAAAAATATAATTCCCTACATATGTTCATGTCGTCGAACATATAGTATTTTTCTGCGACATGTACCATTCATGTCGCCAAACATATAGTGTCTTTCTGTGATATGTACCACATGTCGCAGAACAAATAGTGTCTTTCCGTGACATGTATCACATGTCGCAGAACATTTAGTGTCTTTCAGTGACATGTGGAAGTCGCAATATGTAGAATTTTTTTGGCGGGACTGGTATGTCGTTTTCCCTCCATTAAAATTTATGTGGATTCTGCGACATACTAGAACTCATGTCGCCAATACATGTAAAAAATAGCTTTTAGAGACATAAAGGTCCTATGTCGCTAAAACATGTTGCTAAAAATGTAATTTATTATAGTGTAGCATCATGAAGAAAATTATCAGCTACCTGTAGGAAAAAGGTAGCCATGTTGAAGCAAGACATATTTATAACCTTAGACCATAATTAAAAGTAACATATATATGACTAACATAGAGAAGAAAGATACCCTATCGAAGTTGCACTCTTCAGTTCTTTAGAGAATAGAATTCGTCTATGATAGAATTCGAGTCAATATCTTCAGCAATTTCTCGTTCAATGTAAATAACCATAGCATCGGCTAAGAACTAATCGTCCATTTTACTTCTCAGATTAGTTTTAATAAGCTTCATAGCTGAAAATGCTCGTTCTGTAATTGTTGTGGACACAGGAAGAGTTAAAACAAGACGTATAAACTTGTCGATCATATTGTAGTACCGTGACTTGTTTGTTTCAACTAATGTCTGGCATAACTCAGAAATGGTTGATATATTTTAGAACTTCTCATGGTGAAGTACATCAACCTGATAATGCTAGCTCCAACTGACATCTCAAATAATGCATATCTTGATCATTGAAATCAGTTGGGTAAAACTTCTCTGCAAGAGTGCACAGATCATCAACATCAAATGATTTGAAGTGATCATTTGGTTGTAAAGTTGTCACGACCCGCACCCTCTTTAGGGGTACGAGGACATGGGTACGTCCAGCCTACGCCGTAGTGTCGACGGTAGAACACTGTATAGGTCGTCTACAATATCTATCATCAAACAATGTGAAGTATATAACCTGTCATCTCCGCACGGAGGAATAATATGACAACAACCATATAATCTCAATCATAAGTCTAAAGGAAGATATAGCACGATATGGAAATAGATAATAAAGAAGCTAACTCAATGAAGAGTAAATTTATCACAACTCAAGTTTAGATGTCCAACATAAATAAATACATATTCTGAATATAAATAAGTCTCAACTAACAATCGAAACTATACGATACAACATGAAGACTAAAAGTTCTAAACTATATCTAGGGCACTCTCTACTGAGCAGAATCCTCCTCAGACTCCTGCGTGCCACCCTCGCATACCCCCTGCTCATAGAAGGTCGGACAGTCATCTAAGTCATCTGTAAAATTTTGTCATTGTATCCAGTTAAGATAGAATAAGCACATCTCCTCTAGCAGTTCAAAATAATTGACAAGCACTATGAAAATGTAATAATAATGAAATACTTGATGATCAGGTTATAGAGACAATGTACAAGGAAGAGACAAGTGAATATCGAACAGTAGATGTATATAGAGAACATGTGAAATGTGAAAACAGACAGAGATGTAATAAAGGAAAACCTGTCATGCAAGGTATACAATAGACAATCCAGAAAATTAGTATTTAAGACCAGTGATTTGAAATACCAAGTTGACATGTGAACGGCTAGAGAGTGATATCCGGCAAACCATACACGTCAGTGTGTGGCCGCTATTATTCCAGTAAGACCATAGGATAGAATGGGTATGTTCACATGTCTCCTAGGTATTTCTCCGCCCGACTAGTACACATGGATCCAAGTTTTTGACACATATTTTATTAGTCAAGTGTAGATGCATTAGTCCAGTAATTCATTAGTCCAGTAAAGCCAGTAGGCATGAAACTACGTATCTCAAGTCAAGGAATCCATACAATACCAATATGTGAGTCCATCGTGTCAGAATCAAGTTAGAACACTAGTATAACATGCATCATAGGATATATCAAATAATGAGAACTATCAGAGAATGTACTCGCATGTCGTCCTGAGCAATGAATGTGAATCGAGGTCCAAAATGGAGTCACAAGAACCTAGATGTGAGATATACATGTTAATGGGTATTTAAGTGAGTGTTAAACATGGCTATCTAGTGTATGATATGCAATCTATACCAACTCTAGGTCAAACTAAGCTTCTGAGATCAAACAAGGTCAATTGGCTTAGATGTTGACCTTTGAGGTCAAACTAACCTACTTGGTCAAACCTGGTCAAAATCTCTAAAAGGAGTGAGGTTTTAGCTGATATATGAATATCTAGTCTTCTATTTACTAGTATCTAGTAACATCTAGTAATACACCAGTCTATGACCCATGTCTTGGCCAATATCCTAATATAGTACCCAACCCATGGAATCTACTCATTAACCAAATAGTATTCTAGATACCCTTACACATATACTAATTGTATACGTCAATGTATAGCCAAACATTTACATGCATATAGATACCCAATCATCCTTATCTATATAGGTTACACTCATAGCCAAACACCTACACTGTCCAAATAGTGTCACCCTTTACTGATACTCAATTCCCACTAGTACTTGGGTTAAGCCCATGGCCAATGCCTATGCTGCAATGCTAAGCCACAATACAGTAGATAATTTACATCTCTAAGATAGCACACCCTTCACTCACTCACAACCCTCTGATACACTAGTCTCTTGACACTCCCAGGACACTAAAACACTCTCCACAATTTCTTGTATTCACTTATCCTCATAAACACTAAACACTAGATATAGGCTCATGGCCAATTGGCTGGCACAACTTGTCTGCTGCCATTGCAGACAAGGTATGCCCCCTCTCCCTTCATATGTCTGATACTACAAGTTTACCTACTCCTTCATATACACTCAAACACATTATGAACTCTCCCATAGCCAATACCCTCTCACTAATTCACTCACAAACTAACACTCTCTCAAAATACCTGGTACATATCCACAAAAGATATATCCTACTGGTATTCACATTGTCATTACCTACACTCCCTCAAATACTAATACCTAGCATCATGTAGCAATCATTCCCCTGCCTCAAGCAGCAACCCCTTGTAATGCCCCGCTCCGCACGGTGCATTATAATGAGTCGTTGACTCGAAGAGTTGCATTGCCCCGATGAAGTTTCGATACAAATCGATGCAAGAATCACGTTGGCCAAAGGTAAGCTTTGAGTCGATTGGAATCTATGAATCGAATCGATGCAAAAAATAAGTCCCATTTGAGCAAGTGCTGATTTTAGTTGATCTGGTGTGCAGGCTATGCTTTTACGCTGGACGATAAGAGGTCGGCATTTTGCCTTATTCAGAAAAGTGTCCGCAAAATCAAATCGTCGCCTTACAATGGAGTGTGGCATGGGCACGATAGGCAAAATCAACCGAGTAGTTCAAAGGAATGGCTAAGTCCGAGAGTTAGCTATGCGACCAAGATATAGAATCGAGCCGCTTTAGCTCGGCGAAACAATAAGGCGTATCGACTTAAGGCGGGCGGGTTCTTAACTCTCTCTCCCTACCCCTTCACGTCTAATAAAACATATCATTGTATACGTAAAGTTGCTATTGAGTTAGCGAGCGTGGCTCGACGATTAAGTGTCTTAATATGCGTCGAACACTAAGGTAGAACATTGAACTTGAACAATTGAAGCGACATGCATCAAGTGTACAGGTCGCGGTAGGGCATGATGATAGAACATTAAAAGACAATATCGAGAAGTTCATCACGTGCACGGCTCCGAGAACATTGAACACTAGGTCTAGAATATTGATTACAGCGTTAAGCGTGCCCTCGTGCACTTAAACTACGAAAAGACTAAGTAACTACGGAACTAGGCTATGTGAATAACTTATGAAAGGAACGCGTTGAATAAAAATACGAGAAGTCTAAGACGTTGGGCGTCGTGCATCAATACGGATGTGTTGGGACATAATGCCGTCGGAACTTGAGATAGAAAGAACGGATCATGTTTACGGAACATGAATATGTTTATGGAGCATGAATATGTTTATGGAACGTAAGATTTGGTTGGAATGATATGACTTGTATGCTATGACGCGTATTGCATGGTCAATGGACTCGGATGGCCCGTGCACGGGTGCGGCTTCCCTCGAACGGTTACGACCGGGGCACCGGGACCGTTCGGCCTAGGAAGAAATTATGTATGGTATTTATGGTGCACATCATTCGGACGGATTACGACCGTCCAGTGTTGTGATAAGCTATGATATCAGAAAGTTTAGAATCCTTCGGATATTTTGCTAGCAACCCGTATCGAAGCGATCATAGGCTGTATACATAAGAGATGCCAAGTCCATTACGGTGCGAAACACCGTGACCTTCATATAGATAGGGCCAGTGGGCTGAGATTAGAGTTGGGTACAAGCGTAGGGCCTGCTACCCTTATGCATATGGCTATGTTTATGGTTGGTTGCTTGAATAGTATGATTTCTTATGTTAAGTTCTAACCATTGCAGGCTAGGAAAAAAGGGACGAAGAGGAGCATACACTATGTTTATATTCAAATTATGGCTAACTGTATCTGCCGCAGGGACACGATATCGGACACATTTATGATAAGTTTCTATGCATGAGTATTGCCATAAAACTGATCCTAAGGCTAAATAGAAAGATCACAAATTAAGATGCATGTTTCACCAAATATATTTAGTGTTTGGTTTGGGTGCGAGCGGATCTTGATCAGTGTGAAGCGAGGACGAAAGCACTAATCCCCCACTAGTTTGCCTGCAGGTTCAGGTATGTTTGGCTCGGGGCGGAGCTTGGCTTGGACGTGTCGAGGCATGGAGTCCTTAGCATTCAAGAGGTGCCACCGCATAGGCGTTCGGACGTGCAACATGGAGATGTTCGGCCGAAGACTACTTGTTTGCTATAAAGAGGCATAATATATGAAACAATATAATCCTTTGTGAGCTAGAGAGATCATGAGTGTTGTAGCCAATTGGCACATATGTTGGGCTATTCAGAGCTTTTGTAATCTTCAGGTCATAATCAATAAAAGAGATTCTTATGTTATACTTTGTTTCCTTCCGCTGCTTATGTTATCAATTTGAGATAAAAACTATGTGAACCTGTTATCTTGCCTTGCATGAGCGCAAACTCCAGGCTCGTGCGACATCACGCCCCAGCGAGGACGATGATCCGGGTGAAGTCTAGCGAGGACGAACGATTTCCCGGATCGGGACGTGACAAGTTGGTATCAGAACGGTTCCATCCCCTGGACAGTGCATGAATCTCTTTGACCCTCAGTTGCTTCGCTATCGAATTCAGTTGACTCTAAGTTGTTTCTGCAACTGCATGGCTCATGGATCTGCTCGACGCTACACTGGATGTTCCATACAATAAGTCTATATTAAGTGCATACGCCTGCCACAAGTATGTCGTGACTATCACGCTATCTCTGGGTGCCATCGAAAAATATTGGCTGCACGAAGTACAACGAGTTATGGAATGTTGGTCGCACGAAGTGCAACGAATATGGGGATGTTGGTTGCATGAAGTGCAATGATATACGTATTGTTGGTCGTACGAAGTACGAGGAGTTATGTGTTGTTGGTCGCACAAGGTGCGAAGAGATATGTGTTGTTGGTTGCACGAAGTGCAATGAGTCGATATATGAGGCGATATGTGTTATGTGGCTACGCGAATGTTTATGTGTTATTGGTTGCACAAAGTGCAGCAAGTCGTGAATCTTTCGTTGCATCGGTGCAACGAGTCGATATGGTATGATGCGTATTGTATGGCTATGGGGATGGATAGCGATATATTGCACGAGATTGAGTAAAGTCCTTAAGTATCGAATATGAGTTGTTGTATGAGTTGCAACGAGTGAGATTGGAAGATCGCGGAAGCGATAGTAACGAGTCGAGTTGGTCGCTAAGTCGAGTTGAGTAGGCGAACATTTATATTGGCCGAATGTCGCGTTGAGCTTTGAATAAGCGAATGTTGCGGGTGTGATCGATATGATCGCCAAGGTATGGTTAGATTGAATGTATGTCGAACTTGAGCGAACGATAGGGCATGTTGGTTCAGTTGTTGTGCCAACTCGAGTAAGCAAACGCTAGAGCTGGGATCGAAAAGATCGCCATAGGATAGTTAAGTTGAAATAGATGTCGGACCTATGCGGAGTGTGATGTCGAGTAATGACTCGATTTTGAGTGGTATATGCAATACCAATTATGCGATAAGTATAGCGAAGTATTGTATCTGTAAGATAGGCTCAATTTCTGAGTGGTATATGTAGTACCACTTAGCGATAGCGATGTTAAGCCTTGGTGATTTGCAATTGATTATGTCGAGACGATTATGTCGGTTATGATGGGTTTGTCCGCAACGGGCGGAGTAGTAACGAGACTCGAGTGAGAATGACTCGATAGAAGTCGATGCAAGTATGCCTTGATGAATTGAGTTGAACGATTATGCGCGAAGTCATACCATGGATGATACGTCGGACGAGAATTCGTTAAGTGTAAGTCAAACGATAGGCTGAGCATAGCGAAGGAATGTTACGTTGAGGAAATGGTCGACCCGGTCGAATTTACGTTGAGTTAGTACGAAGGCTTATTCGGAACGAGTTGAGTAGGTGCGAAGAAATCGTGCGAACGAATTTGAGTTAGTGCGATAAGTCGGTAGCACGATTTGGAAGTGCGAGTTAGGGATATGAGAATGGATATGTGAATTGGAAATTGTGTCACGATTATGGAAGTTAGTTATAGCGAAATAAATCTTGATATGTGCAAGACTTGATTTAAATTCGAGTTCGAATGATAACAGTGATTGCAATGAATTGGAGCTTATGAGAGACGAAGATGTTCAAGTTATGCATATCGACGATGGTATTGAGGTGTATCAAAGACGATATGCAATAACTCGGGAATACTCTGATCGAATGAACAAAAATTATGTTGAGCATTGTTGTTGGATGAATAAGATGCAAGTTAAGTTGATGTCGATTTGGATGACAATGATAGGAATGCTTCGGAGAATTTGAGAATGGATGGATATTACTTGGATGAAAACGAAAGTGTCTTGATTGTTTCGAGGATAACCACAATGTTGACATTCTTGTCTTATGCGATTGCAACTCCAGTATCGTACATATGTCACGCCAAATTAGGGCGATCATTCCGCGTGAGCGCTGGTATGGTGATTCATACAGCGGGGATGATCAGACTTACAAGGCATGCAAATTGGATTTGACTTGTGGTTTGATGCGAAAGTTGTTCGAGGTTGGTTTTGATGAGTGTGGAATGTGTCGAACTACGATCACGGATAGGTAAACTCGGACTTGAGGCGAGTAGATGTCTACGACTAGCAAAAATAGTCGACAGTAGTGTATGAGTGATTCGAGTAGTAAATGGCGCATCAGTTACGCGAGGGTAGATAAATTATGGATTGGCAAATTACGTCGGATTGGATAAAGTCTCGTAGGAATTATCGGGAATTGATTTGGCTCCGCAATAGGATATAGCATGGTTCGTTGTAACTGTCCCTCGTTGATGATCTTCAATTATCGAGCGTAGTTTCGGGGCAGATGACCCTAGAAGACTTGACCGTCAAATCAAGTGAATATTGAAGTCCCATTGGATGACCCTAAAGAAGTTGCATAAGAAATTTTATCGAGGATAAGGAATGATGTAGTGCATGTTGAGGATAAGTCTAAGCGAGTGAGTATCGTGTTTCGAAAGTTAGCGAGTATCCTTCGACTAGAACGATATGGTCAGAAAAGGAAAATTCTGATCGATCAAATAAGTATGCAAATAGATTTGGTTGGTCGATGATCGAATAAATGTTAAGGAATGTACTTAGCATAGGGATGCGGTAAGGCAATTGCAAGAATTCTGTAATGCGCGAGAGCGACGGATAGTAGAATGACCCTAAGAGTTGTGTCGTAGATCAGGTTGAGTAACGATTAGGTTATGTGTATTTGAGCGCACGATTTATGTTACGAGACGAACTAGTTGGGAGTGATTCAAAGATTGAGTAAGAAATTCCTATTCGATCGAGAATCGGGGATGATCGTATCGTAAGAGACCTTGGGTCGAAAAGATTGTTGCCTTTGAGCATCATAGACTCAAGTTGAGCTCTTATGTCAGGAAAGATTAAGCACGATGTTTGGATAAGTTACCTAGCGGGGGTAGCCCCAGACGCAATGTATGGATAGAGCGAGAGAATGTGAATCATATATGGATAGTTGTGTGCGAGACTTAGTACGAATGGTAGGCAAGGGAAATTGAGACATATTAGACTTAGTCCATGTCGTTGAGGCCAAATGTTATGGATGATTAGGTGAAAGACTTGGGCTATGTGAGAGATAGACAACGGTTGGGCGAATAGGCGTTGCAGAGAATTGTTGCGATCGGATGCGCAATGACTCGATACAATACGAGTTTTATGCGGTCAGCGAGAGACTTATGGGATCAAAGTAACAGTTTTGAGTTAAGTTGTATGCAGAAATATTTGGGAGGATGATTGAATGTTATGAAATAATGCATATGAGAAGTATTTGGAAATAGGTGCTAAGATCTGACCAAGTCGAGTGCAGAATGAGTGGTGCTTGAGGATATAAGTCGAACATGTTAGTTTGTCCCGATATCCTACAACTGAGCTTGGCTGAAATGCATATATTGGTGGGACGCCTAAAATATGTGTATGATCCAAACTAAGTTGTATGATCCCAACGATAGTAGCACGAGATCGTGAAACGATCTAGCGAGACACTTGGATTTAAGTGTTGGTTTCGGTTCGAGGACGAACCTTATTTTGAGTGGTATATTATATAATGTCCCGCTCCGCACGGTGCATTATAATGAGTCGTTGACTCGAAGAGTTGCGTTGACCCGATGAAGTATCGATGTGAATCAATGCAAGAGTCACGTTAGCCAAAGGTAAGCTTTGAGTCGATTGGAATCTATGAATCGAATCGATGTAAATGATAAGTCTCATTTGAGCAAGTGCTTATTTTAGTTGATCTGGTGTGCAGGCTATGCTTTTACGCTGGACGATAAGCAAAATCAACCGAGTAGTTCAAAGGAATGGCTAAGTCCAAGAGTTAGCTATGCGACCAAGATATGGAATCGAGCCGCTTCAGCTCGACGAAACGACAAGGCGTATCGGCTTAAGATGGGCGGGTTCTTGACTCTCTCTCCATACTCCTTCACGTCTAATAAAATATATCATCGTATGCGTAAAGTTGCTATTGAGTTAGCGAGCGTGGCTCGACGATTAAGTGTCTCAATATGCGTCGAACACTAAGGTAGAACATTGAACTTGAACAATTGAAGTGACGTGCATCAAGTGTACGGGTCGCGGTAGGGCATGATGATAGAACATTGAAAGACAATATCGAGAAGTGTATCACGTGCACGGCTCCGAGAACATTGAACACTAGGTCTAGAACATTGATTACAGCGTTAAGCGTGCCCTCGTGCACTTAAACTACGAAAAGACTAAGTAACTGCAAAACTAGGCTATATGAATAACTTATGAAAGAAACGCGTTGAATAAAAATACGAGAAGTCTAAGACGTTGGGCGTCGTGCATCAATACGGATGTGTTGGGGCATAATGCCGTCGGAACTTGAGATAGAGAGAACGGATCATGTTTACGGAACATGAATATGTTTATGGAGCATGAATATGTTTATGGAACGTAAGATTTGGTTGGAATGATATGACTTGTATGCTATGGCACGTATTGCGTGGTCAATGGACTCGGATGGCCCATGCACGGGTGCGGCTTCCCTCGGACGGTTACGACCGGGGCACTGGGACCGTTCGGCCTAGGAGGGAATTATGTATGGTATTTATGGTGCACATCATTCGGACGGATTACGACCGTCCAGTCTTGTGATAAGCTATGATATCAGTAAGTTTGGGATCCTTCGAATATTGGGCTAGCAATCCGTATCGAAGCGATCATAGGCTTACACATAAGAGATGCCAAGTCCATTACGGTACGAAACACCGTGACCTTCATATAGATAGGGCCGATTGGCTGAGATTAGAGTTGGGTGCAGGCGCAGGGCCTGCTACCTGTAAGCCCCCTGAATTTTTGGGATTTATTTTTAAATTTCCTAAATGATTAATTCTCGATAATTCATTCTATTTAATTATTTTTTATCATTAAATGCTCTTTACCGTGACTTAAAATTCTAGAGCATCAGGGATGCCAGTCTCTGGAAACTTCCTTCTTGAAGTTTGTAGTAGATGAGATTATCTTCATATTGATATATCGTGTCCCACTCGAACTTGTTCCCTTGTACTCTTTTTGCTTCGCACAAGTTCGGGTCAATTTAGACCATTTAATTATTAATTGAATTCCCACTCTTTTCCTTGATCATCATATGCACGTTACCGTGACTTTTAATTTAGGAGCACCAGACCAGTCGTTTTCTCAGAACCAATTTCTCATGAATAATCTACTCGAGACGCTCTTCACCCATGACCTTCGTGTCCCACTCAGACACTCCATTTTTTGCTTTATTTTCTTCGCACAACCTTCGGGTCAATTTAGGCCAATTAATTATCTACCGTAAAATCTGATTTAATTTCCAATTTAATTTCGGGACCCGACATCAACCCAACCTAGTCGACCCAAAATATGGACATGGCCCACATGAAGCCTACTACCCGCCTGACACTTGTGTCCCATTTATTTGAGCCCCCACATGCTGCTTATTTCCCCATGATCATAAATATCTATTTTAATTCAAATATTGCACCATGTCCGATTTTGACCCGACCCGGCTCGACCGAACACGAACCCAAGTTCCATGTTGTCCTCGCGTGTCTACCTATACACCCCACATAAATTCCCACTTTTTTCTATTTTTAAATATCTCTATTTTCCTCTCTTTTATATATGTATATATATGTACATATATAATATAATATATAACATCTAACTTTCTCTCTCCTTACACAAACACCTCACTCTCCCACTCCCCTCTCCCATCAGGACAACCCCCTCACCCATGTGGCCGACACCCTCCCCCTCTCTCTATTCTAATTCTCTCTCTCTCTCCTCCCTTAATATCTACACACACACAAACACAAATTAATATCTCTCTCTCCCCCTTTCATTTTAAAACACAACTCACCGACAACACCCAAGCTTCCCCACAGCCGAGCCCAGCCCCTGGCCGACGGCCAAGCACCACCACCCTAGGCCGAGATCCTCCCCGAATTCCTCTCTTTTCCTCCTTCTTCGCCATCTACATCATTCATCATCATCACCATCACCCTCTTCTTCTTCTTCAACAACAACATCACCACCATGCACCACTCTCACCCCCACCACCTTTACCATCACCCACGCCACCGCCACTGCGCCGTGCCGTCGCCGCCCTGGCCGGCCGACGTAGCTGCTCTGGCGCACAGCAGCAGCCG
The DNA here is from genome assembly GCA_029216955.1 of Iris pallida. NCBI lineage: Eukaryota > Viridiplantae > Streptophyta > Magnoliopsida > Asparagales > Iridaceae > Iris > Iris pallida. The sequence continues at coordinate 23,932,601 of JANAVB010033219.1, read as the reverse complement.
CTGCAGGCAGCAGCGCAGCAGTGCGTACGTGTGCGCGCGCGCGGGCCGCCGTCGTGCGCCGCCGCCGTGGCCGACCCTCATCCGGTCAGGCGACCCCCGGCGAGCCCCCCCGCAGGTGCGTACCACCTTCCCCGACGTTCCACGTAGGCTATTCGTGCGTTTCGCAAGGGTTCCCGCCGTGACGCACGCGGGAACGATACACAGAATTTGCTCCGGAACAGCGACTTCGTACAAATTTTTTGGACAATCTGACCGTTGGATCGGCGAACTCTTTGCTCCGACACAATCTAGGTATATACCCCTTCATCTCTATCAAATTTCATCCGTTAATTTCGTCGTTTAATAGATCAAAACCGGCCACCAAGTTGACGTTTTAATTTGAACTAATTTTGGACAGTTTCGTGGAGCCGACTTCGTCCGCTCGTAACTCCACCGTCGCAGCTCCATCTGGTGCCCCGTCAGTTCCTATGCCCAGCTGGTATAACCCTCTTTCTGCCATTTCAATTTTGTTTCATTGTGAGTACGTTTGATTGGTTGAATTCGACGCCAAAGTTGGCCGTCCGAATTCATAATTTTTAACTTGTAAAATTCTATTTTTAAACCCGAGACTCCGGATTCAATTTCTGACACCATCAGTAGACTCGTGGTGTCGTTCTGGCACGTTTTCATATAAAGTTTGTTAGATTTGGAGGACATGGGCCCTGGCACGTATTTCGGTGCAAAGTGGGCCTCATAGTCCGGGTCAACAGGACCTTTTGACGCCGTCTCATCAGAATTCAATTTCGAATATACCGTTGAGTTTGTATCGTCATTCTGGACTCATTGACATATAATTTGCTAGGTTTTAGAGGACATTGGTTCCGGCACGTATTTTGGTACAAGTCGGATACCAATATCCGGGTCAACTGGTCATTTTGAGATCGGCTCATCGAAATCCAATTCCGGATATACCGTTGAGTTCGTATCGTCATTCTGGACTCGTTGGCATATAATTTGCTGAGTTTTGAGGACATTGGCTCCGACACGCTTTTTCGTGCAAATCGAATTCCAATATCCGGGTCAACGGACCAATCTGAGATCGGGTCATCGGAATCCAATTTCGGATATACCGTTAAGTTTGTATCGTCATTCTGGATTCGTGGACATATAATTTATTAGGTTTAGTGCACTTTTATTTTCGACACGTTTTCCGGTACAAAGTGGGTCCGATACGGACACCGTTTTGACCCGAAATTATCTTTTTGCCCCTGTGTCCAAATTGGACTTATGGATAGGCTATCCTAGCTAATTTGACAATTCTGGACACGTTGGTGATGGTTGTTTCACCATCCGACAACATCTGTAGGTTTTTATCCTATTATTATAATCTTTCTCTTTTTGTGGTATTTTGAGATCCATCGATTCTAATGATTTCACCATCACTGGAATTTATATGTTGACCCTGTAGATGTTATAGGGACTAGCTTGACCCTGTTTGACCATGGTTGACTATTTGACTGAACATCGAAGTAAAGTCAACATTTGACCTAGGTTAGACTAGTTTGACCTAGAGTTGACCAGAGTTGACTAGAGTTGACCAGTTGACCAAAAGTCAACTGTAAGTCAACCATTGGCCCAATTTGACCTAGTGTGACCTAGTTTGACTTAGTTGACTGAGTCTGACCTAGATTGCGTAGCTTATACTATAAAATCAAGCCTAACACTGTTGAACCCTAATTAGCTTATATATGTCTTATCTTTAGGTCTGTGACATCACTCTGAGCATCGACCCCATTTGACAGCTCAGGACCGCAGGCGAGTACATTCACTGATAGTTTTCATTGTCTTGATATCTGCTATATCCGATTCAGTTGTAGTGTCTTACTTGATTCCTAACACGATGGTTCACGGATTAGTATATGTCGGATCCTATCATGAGATGTTGTCCCCGGGTTACTTGGTATATTGGTACATGACTCGACTTGTTACTTGTACTTATATAGACATGGACTTGGGAGTGGACTGATCACCTGCTTTTGAATCCCGTGTCATGACGTGTTATGTCCGGATCCTTTATACTATTCGGGGATGGGGAGTTATTAGTGGTTGTGTGATCAAATTCCCACATTGTTCTATTGTACACATTGTTCATAGCTATACCCTCGCCTCACGGGTAAAGCCTTACCCTACATCGTTCATAGCTTTCCATGGTGACCGACCTTACCGCTCTATTGTACACATTGTTCATAGCCGGTCGGATGGAAAGCCTGATCATGTTTTCCAAGCCGATCACATAACGCTCTAATAATTCAAGGCACATGTTATATTTACTTTATCTTACCATATACCATGCTCTGTTCTATATTCAATATTTTCTCACCATGCTATGATATTCAGTTACTCACATGTTCTACATGCCCTTACGTTGTACCTTGATTAGAGACTAAGTTCTGCTCGGGAGAAGGGTTACAACCCCGGTCCTTGTTTGGTTTAAGGGTTGTAACTCAGCTTCCGAACGGTTCCCAAGTCTTCCTATATCTTTGTCTTGTATTTCATTATACTGTCTCTTATAGAATCTGTCAATTCATATGGAACTGCTGTTAGTGTTTGTACTTGCTTATTTTCCTGACAGGATACCGTTGATAATATTTTAGGAGTTGTTATACTATTAGTGGACTTCATGATGTTGCTAGCTGTGGTGGATCTCACTATTCTTCTATGTGAGTTGTCTGGTAGTTATCCTTAGTTCGTCTTATTTTTCCTTCTTTATTTTCCTGTCTTATGATTCTTTGTAGTAGTTTCTAATTGTTCTTCTGCTTTAGTTATCTTTCTTGTCTTATCACCCTTAGCTATTGTGATGTGACTAGAGTATATTTATAGTTGTAGACCTTCTAGATGTAGTGTATATTTATTGGGTACTAGACAGCGTTCTACCGTCGATACTGCGGCGTAGGCTGGACGTGGCCCACGTATTCGTATCCGTATATCCGGGTGTGGGTCGTGACACATTTTTAGTGGTGGCCCATGCAGGTCAGTCTTTGCAATTAATACGAAGTCGTGGTAGTACTTGAGCTTTTCTGTACTACTGCGAGCCTGCCCTAGGATTAAGGTTGAGTAATAGAATATTTTAGGAATTTGGTACTCAGTCACATATTAGGAAACTCTTGGTAGATTCCAGGGATGACCCCTGGGAATCTTATTTCGAACTTTTTGAAACTTTTCTCATTTGTTTCTGTCTGTCCTGATTTCTGAAACATCTGTCCGTTATAAACTTTATTCTTTCTTTGGAATGAGTTTGTGGACCCTAGAGGGAAGGTATAAGTTGAACTTATATATCTTCTAGGTTGAGACGAGAATATGATTTGCCAGTCTCATGTCAGGTTGAGATTGTTTTAGATTATATTCCAATGATTTTCTTTTATCTTGACCTAGATAGTACCTTTGGACATCTCCTGAAAATTTTCTTCTAAACCCTATCTCGAAATCTTTTTTCGCTAGTTTCCATTTACTTATCTTTGATTCGTTGTTGAATTTTAAATCTTGATGTTCGTTCGTTGTTGACTTCGATTTTGACTTTGTTTGAGATAAGTTTTTAAGGATTGAGTTAAGATATCCTGATAAACATATTTGATGGAGACGATGGGAACGATAAATGTCTACTTTACTTATGGAGTTTGGAATTTATCGCAGTCATATTAGCTAGCCTGACAGGGACATGGAGCCTGATTTTGGATATACTATCCTAGTTATGGAATTTAGATTCTCTTGCAGCCATACCGGTTGGCGTGGTAAGGAATCTAGATGACATGATTATAGGGTGTATACCTTAGTTATGGACTCTATCGTTTATTGCAGCTATGCTTATTGGCGTGGCGTAAATTCTGGCAGCATGGTTTTGGATAGACGTGTATGGTTATCAGGTCGTATCTTAAATTGATTCACTTCTTTTTGACCAAATGATGAGGACAATTCATACCCTTATTTTTTGACTTATCATTCACTTCTTTTCTCATCGTATGATGATTTCCTTATCTTGCCATCATTTTCTTTGACTTGTTTAGCTATGTCTTGATTACACCAATCACCTATCTCATATCTATATCTGTCATCTACACTTGAAAACTCTAAAAAAATTAAAATTTTCATATCTAAATTGTTTCTTAAATTTCGATACTGTTAAGATTTTGATTCCCTTCTGTCCGTGACCAATCAATTTTGGTCGTCTTGTTTATCGTGCCAAAGAGTGTCTTGGTTGCTGACTAGACTCTAGATGACTTCAATTCCTTTGTGACTTGGATTTTCATCCTTGGATTCTCGTGCCCAGCCTTCGTTGATCTTATTCTCCATCTTGCCCAAATTCTGAATTACTCGAAAGTTGATCAGCTTAGATCATGTTGAGACAAATTTCTTTATCGTGGTTGGATTTCAATGCTATTAACCCTCGTGCATTGACTTCCGATTTTGATCATGTTTGGATTTTGGACACTCGTGTCTAAACTTTTTCGACCTTGATTTCATTTCCTGATTACATCCAAATTCCTTGTGATTAGTCGTGCCTAGATGACTTGGCTTATTTCTGAAATCATGCACATATAATTTTGTTCATATCATGATTCTATCGTACCAAATCCCTCATCGTGCCTGAACAATTGTAAATCAATTTTCTTGATCGTGCAAACTCGTCATTCTTGGATCGTGCCTAAATTATTGCCTAAATCTTCTATCATGTTCTAATCCCTCTACCAACCTTTAATTTCGAGGACGAAATTTTTATAAGGTGGATAGGATGTAAGCCCCCTGAATTTTCGGGATTTATTTTCGAATTTCCTAAATGATTAATTCTCGATAATTCATTCTATTTAATTATTTTTTATCATTAAATGCTCTTTACCGTGATTTAGAATTCTAGAGCATCAGGGATGCCAGTCTCTGGAAACTTCCTTCTTGAAGTTTGTAGTAGACGAGATTATCTTCATATTGATATATCGTGTCCCACTCGAACTTGTTCCCTTGTACTCTTTTTGCTTTGCGTAAGTTCGGGTCAATTTAGACCATTTAATTATTAATTGAATTCCTACTCTTTTCCTTGATCACCATATGCACGTTACCGTGACTTTTAATTTAGGAGCACCAGACCAGTCGTTTTCTCAGAACCAACTTCTCATGAATAATCAACTCGAGACGCTCTTCATCCATGACCTTCGTGTCCCACTCAGACACTCCATTTTGTGCTTCATTTTCTTCGCACAACGTTCGAATAAATTTAGGCCAATTAATTATCTACCATAAAACCTGATTTAATTTCCAATTTAATTTCGGAACCCGACATCAATCCAACCTAGTCGACCCAAAATATGGACATGGCCCACATGAAGCCTACTACCCGCCTGACACTTGTGTCCCATTTATTTGAGCCCCCACATGCTGCTTATTTTCCCATGATCATAAATATCTATTTTAATTCAAATATTGCACCATGTCCGATTTTGACCCGACCCGGCTCGACCGAACCCGAACCCAAGCTCCATGTTGTCCTCTCGTGTCTACATATACACCCCACATAAATTCCTACTTTTATATATTTTTAAATATCCCTATTTCCCTCTCTTTTATATATGTATATATATGTACATATATAATATAATATATAACATCTAACTTTCTCTCTCCTTACACAAACACCTCACTCTCCCACTCCCCTCTCCCATCAGGACAACCCCCCTCACCCATGTAGCCGACACCCTCCCTCTCTCTCTATTCTAATTCTCTCTCTCTCTCTCCTCCCTTAATATCTACACACACACACAAATTAATATCTCTCTCTCCCCCTCTCATTTTAAAACACAACTCACCCACAACACCCGAGCTTCCCCACAGCCGAGCCCAGCCCCTGGCCGACGGCCAAGCACCACCACCCTAGGCCGAGCTCCTCTCCGACTTCCTCTATTCTTCTCCTTCTTCTCCATCTACATCATTCATCATCATCACCATCACCCTCTTCTTCTTCTTCAACAACAACATCACCACCATGCACCACCCTCACCCCCACCACCTTCGCCATCACTAGCACCACCGCCACTGCGTCGTGCCGCCGCCGCCCTGGCCGACCGATGCAGCTGCTCAGGCGCACAGCAGCAGCCGCAGCAGGAAGCAGCGCAGAAGCGTGCACGTGCGCGCGCGGGCCGCTATCGTGCGCCGTCGCGCCGCCACACGGCGCTGCCGCTGCCGTGGCCGGCCCCCCTCCGGCCAGGCGACCCCCGGCGAGCCCCCCGGGCGCGTACCACCTTCCCCGACGTGCCACGTAGGCTATTCGTGCGTTTCGCAAGGGTTCCCGCCATGACGCGCGCGGGAACGGTATACAGAATTCGCTCCGGGACAGCAACTTCGTACGGATTTTTTGGACAATCCGACCGTTGGATCGGCGAACTCTTTTCTCCGTCACAATCTTGGTATATACCCCTTCATCCCTCTTAAATTTCATCCGTTAATTTCGTCGTTTGATAGATCAAAACCGGTCACCAAGTTGACGTTTTAATTTGAACTATTTTTGGACAGTTTCGTGGAGCCGACTTCGTCCGCTCGTAACTCCGTCGTCGTAGCTCCATATGGTGCCCCGTTAGTTCCTGTGCACAGCTACTATAACCCTCTTCCTTCCATTTCAATTTCGTTTCATTGTGAGCACGTTTGATTGGTTGAATTCGACGCCAAAGTTGGCCGTCCGAATTCGTAATTTCCAACTTGTAAAATTCTATTTTTGAACCCGGGACTCCGGATTCAATTTCTGACACCACCAGTAGACTCGTGGCATCGTTCTGGCACGTTTTCATATAAAGTTTGTTAGATTTGGAGGACGTGGGCCCTGGCACGTATTTCGGTACAAAGTGGTCCCCACAGTCCGGGTCAACGGAACTTTTTGACGCCGGCTCATCGGAATTCAATTTCGGATATACCGTTGAGTTCGTATCGTCATTCTGGACTCGTTGACATATAATTTGCTAGGTTTTAGAGGACATTGGTTCCGGCACGCATTTTGGTGCAAGTCGGATACCAATATCCGGGTCAATGGGTTATTTTGAGATCGGCTCATCGGAATCCAATTCTGGATATACCGTTGAGTTTGTATCGTCATTCTGGACTCGTTGGCATATAATTTGCTGAGTTTTGAGGACATTGGCTCCGACACGCTTTTTCGTGCAAATCAGATTCCAATATCCGGGTCAACAGACCAATCTGATGAGATCGGGTCATCGGAATCCAATTTTGGATATACCGTTGAGTTCGTATCGTCATTCTGGATTCGTGGACATATAATTTATTAGGTTTAGTGCACTTTTATTTTTGACACATTTTTCGGTACAAAGTGGGTCCGACACGGACACTGTTTTGACCCGAAATTACCTTTTTGCCCCTGTGTCCAAATTGGACTTATGGATAGGCTATCCTAGCTAATTTGACCATTCTGGACACGTTGCTGATGGTTGTTTCACCATCCGACAATATCTGTAGGTTTTCACCCTATTATTATAATCTTTCTTTTTTTGTGGTATTTTGAGATCCATCGATTCCAATGATTTCACCATCACTGGAATTTATATGTTGACCCTGTAGATGTTATAGGGACTAGCTTGACCCTATTTGACCATGGTTGACTACTTGACTGAACGTCGAAGTAAAGTCAACATTTGACCTAGGTTAGACTAGTTTGACCTAGAGTTGACCAGAGTTGACTAGAGTTGACCAGTTGACCAAAAGTCAACTGTAAGTCAACCATTGGCCCAGTTTGACCTAGTATGACTCAGTGTGACCTAGTTTGACTGAGTTGACTGAGTCTGACCTAGATTGCGTAGCTTATACTATAGAATCAAGCCTAACACTGTTGAACCCTAATTAGCTTATATATGTCTTATCTTTAGGTCTGTGGCATCACTCTGAGCATCGACCCCATTTGACAGCTCAGGACTGCAGGCGAGTACATTCGCTGATAGTTTTCATTGTCTTTTTTTTTGAAATCACACCCACACACACAATTGGGGGGCTCGAACCTTGTCGGCCCCTCCGGATGTCCGCTCTAATACCACTAGGCTAGAGAGCTCGGACTTTCATTGTCTTGATATCTGCTATATTCGATTCAGTTGTAGTGTCTTACTTGATTTCTAACACGATGGTTCACGGACTAGTATATGTCGGATCCTATCATGAAATATTGTCCCCGGGTTACTTGGTATATTGGTACATGACTCGACTTGTTAATTGTACTTGTATAGACATGGACTTGGGAGTGGGCTGATCACCTGCTTTTGAATCCTGTGTCATGATGTGTTATGTCCGGATCCTTTATACTATTCGGGGATGGGAAGTTATTAGTGGTTGTGTGATCAAATTCCCATATTGTTCTATTGTACACATTGTTCATAGCTATACCCTCGCCTCACGACGGGTAAAGCCTTATCCTACATCGTTCATAGCTTTCCATGGTGACTGACCTTACCTCTCTATTGTACACATTATTCATAGCCGGTCGGATGGAAAGCCTGATCATGTTTCCTAAGCCGATCACATAACGCTCTAATAATTCAAGACACATGTTATATTTACTTTATCTTATCATATACCCTGCTTTGTTCTACATTCAGTATTTTCTCACCATGCTATGATATTCAGTTACTCACATGTTCTACATGCCCTTACGTTGTACCTTGATTGGAGACTAAGTTCTGCTCGGGAGATGGGTTACAACCCCGGTCCTTGTTTGGTTTAAGGGTTGTAACTCAGCTTCCGAACGGTTCCTAAGTCTTTCTATATCTTTGTCTTGTATTTCATTATACTGTCTCTTATAGAATTTGTCAATTCATATGGAACTGCTGTTAGTGTTTGTACTTGCTTATTTTCCTGACAGGATACCGTTGATAATATTTTAGGAGTTGTTATACTATTAGTGGACTTCATGATGTTGCTAGCTGAGGTGGATCTCACTATTCTTCTATGTGAGTTGCCTGGTAGTTATCCTTAGTTCGTCTTGTTTTTCCTTCTTTATTTTCCTGTCTTATGATTCTTTCTAGTAGTTTCTAGTTGTTCTTCTGCTTTAGTTATCTTTCTTGTCTTATCATCCTTAGTTGTTGTGATGTGACTAGAGTATATTTATAGTTGTAGACCTTCTAGATGTAGTGTATATTTATTGGGTACTAGACAGCGTTCTACCGCCGATACTGCGGCGTAGGCTGGGCGTGGCCCACGTATTTGTATATCCGGGTGCGGGTCGTGACACTACCCTTATGCATATGGCTATGTTTATGGTTGGTTGCTTGAATAGTATGATTTCTTATGTTAAGTTCTAACCATTGTAGGCTAGGCAAAATGGGACGGAGAGGAGCACGTACTATGTTTATATTCATATTATGGCTAACTGTATCTGCCACAGGGACACGGTATCGGACACATTTATGATAAGTTTCTATGTATGAGTATTGCCATGAAACTGATCCTAAGGCTAAATAGAAAGATCACAAATTAAGATGCATGTTTCACCAAATATATTTATGTTTGGTTTGGGTGCGGGCGGGTCTTGATCAGTGCGAAGCGAGGATGAAAGCAATAATCCCCCACTAGTTTGCCTGCAGGTTCAGGTATGTTCGGCTCGGGGCGGAGCTTGGCTTGGACGTGCCGAGGCATGGAGTCCTTGGCGTTCAAGAGGAGCCACCGCATAGGCGTTCAGACGTACAACTTGGAGATGTTCGGCCGAAGACTAATTGTTGGCTACAAAGAGGCATAATGTATGGAACAATGTAATCCTTTGTGAGTTAGAGAGATCATGAGTGTTGTAGCCAATTGGCATATATGTTGGGCTATTCAGAACCTTTGTAATCTTCAGCTCATATTCAATAAAAGAGATTCTTATGTTATACTTTATTTTCTTCCGCTGCTTATGTTATCAATTTGAGATAAACACTATGTGAACCTGTTTGTTATCTTGCCTTGCACGAGCGCAAACTCCAGGCTCGTGCGGCATCACGCCCCAGCGAGGACGATGATTCGGGTGAAATCTAGCGAGGACGAGCGATTTCCCGGATCGGGGCGTGACACCCCTCACTCTCTTTATCCCGACAATGACCTGGGCTAGCCCTCCCCCTGTCTTATTCTCAATGTACTGATACATGAGGGTTGGATTGCACCAATACAAGCTTCGCCTGACTACAAAGTTCATCCGACTCAACATGAGGGCTCCTTCCTCCTGTCACTGATACATGTGAGTTTCCCTCATATAATTACATGTGCTAACACATCACATGAATGACTCTCCCTACCAAATCCCACTACACATTCCAAATATATGCCTACATTCATTCCAAATGAATTAACTGGCTAACACAAGTTACTAACCTTTAATACAACTAACTTGGGATGCATGGTATCCTAACTACTATCACTAACATCTGATACTTCTAACATCACCCAGTGACTAATGGCCACATGCACTTTTGCAGTGCCTTGGCTTAAGGCCACTGCCATCTCTGATACTACTGCCAATAGCCAAAGGCCATACTCCCCATGTTCTGATACTTAAATAGCTACTGACACTAAGACACTCAATGTCAGTTAAACTCAAATCCATGCCATATAGCCCTATCCCCTGCACTACTTCTATTGATACATATACCAAAATGTCATTTACAAAACTCTGATACTCACAAAAATAGTTCATTTTACAGTGAACTCAAATGTCTCCTATCTCTGATAACTAATTGCCTATACTCCAGAAATCATGTCCTAATTCCTGATAACCCAATGTCTATACTCCATGGTCTAGTGTCATGAGCCAAAGGCCATCTGGCCAACACTCTAGGTTGCTCACCCTTCTCTCATATACATGTATACATATCTTTCACAAGTCTGAGACTATATCCTGAATGACATCTCTCCTGCAGACCCAAATGTTAGTGAACATAAACATCAATATGGCCCGAAGTATGTATATATAACTCCCATTGGAATAACATACACATATTCACCCATACTCTCAGAACTGGGATCCTTCTTCCCTCATCTCACACTCACACCATCACTCAACTGAACACCACTCCTCTCTCACTTACACTAGCCTAATGTCCAAGTGCCTAAGGCCAAGCCAAAACCCCAAACCTGCCTACTGCAGGACAGAGTTTCCCTCTTACCTCTTTCTGCTCGAGCATAAGGCCAATGGCCTTGCTCTAACTCACTAATGCAGACCCAAAAGGATACACTCACATGTAACCCAGGCCACTGCCTGGCTCGAACATCAACAAATGCAGTGACTGAACTTCAATTTGGGGGACTTGAGGTTCATGTACTGACTAAATCTAAGATGGGAATGCCACTACATATAGGTACATGACTGCTACAAGATGGTTCAAAACTGAACATTCATTCCATTTCCTAACACTCACTGGTACTAACAGTATTCCCCTCTTCTCTCATACATGCTGAACTACTGAACACTAAACCTCTCATATCACTAATATGTAGGAACCCTCCCACAACACACACACACACACACACACACACACACACACACACATATATATATATATATATATATATATATATATATATATATATATATATACACCATATGGCATAAACACTCTCAAAACACAAGCCCCTATATGTGCTGGACCTGTTGCTGTGTGTAGGGCAGCACACTAGTTGCCTAGGTGCACATCCTCAAACCCCAATTATCAATGATCACCATACATTACATCCATGTGTATATATATAATATATCTAGATATGATACTTAGAATACAAAATACACCCTCTCCATAGAGAACCAAGCTATAACAAGAGAATAAAACTGAAAACAGAAAATAAATGGCCATTGAGACATTCTAGCAAACACTTAGGGGTCCAAATTCGTAGCCCTCCTCAAATGGACTCAAAACTCTAGGTAGCTATCACTATAGGACTCATTAGGATCTCATTCTATCTCCTATTAGTCATGGGTAGGGTCTCCTACATGAATGCATGAAATTTGACCATAGAAATGCAAGTTTAGAGGGTTTTACCTATATGGAATAAAACCTCTACCAAACCCCACGAATTTGGGAAAGAAAGGATGGATAAAGAGCTTCCAACACCTTGATAGAGTCTTCTCCTAGCCTCCTTGAGCTCCCCGAGCTTTTGCCCAACAAATGGAGGAAAGATAAGAAAATTTGGAAGAGTATTGATTGTGAAAATGGGTGGAAACCTTAGTTTTTAATGGTGGCTGTCATTTAAGAGAAAAATGAGTTAAATAGGCTCTAGACTGGCCCTAATCTCTTCATTACACTTAGTATTAGGGAGGTCCTTAAGTGGGCTAAGTGGTTTGGCCCTAATCAAGACTTGTGTTCAACCTAACCATGAATAGAGTCTAATTTATCAACTAGTTGGTCAAGTCAATCTAAATGGTGTCTACCGTGACTAATGATTAGTTAGACTACTAATAAATACAACCATCATATTAAAAGAAAAAATATTCACCAAATTGTCAAATGACAAAAATATGCTTGTCCTAGAAAAGTGGTAGTAACAAAAGCATAGCTCAACTTGAGGATTTCAACTGTCTCATCATTGAATCTAGTATTCAACTCTTCCAATTGAAATTAATGGTAGCGTTGAATATATCAAAGTGATAGTGATGCTCAAATGTAATAGAATCTCGTTGTTGGCAAGAACGACCTCTAGCCCCTCTGTAACAAGCATTCATATCAGGTATATCAATATCATATTTTTTGTAAACTGATTCCACCTAACTAAGAATACCACCAAAACCATCCTCTCTTAAAGTTTGCAGCAATCTTTTAGTAGATGATACTAGATCCATAGCATTCAAGATGTCCAAAAAAATTTGTTGTAAGGACCGACAAAGCAAGTTTGTAATCCCCATGACTTTATGCATAAAGTACAATATGAATATGAAATCAAAAGACTTCATCACAAGCAAAGAACCAGCTGCTTCCCCACGCATAGAATTGGAGGATCCATCATTTACTAGCTAGTATCACGTTCACCGCTAGCCACCATATGTGCAATCTCAAAAGCTTGAGCAGATTGTAACTCAGTATGACGCTTAGGAGAAGCACTAATATGATTGACAATGGTAGTCAATTTCGAAAAGAATAGCCAAACTGAAGTCTCATTACTAGCTGCTGCAACTAGAGCTAGTTGTAGTTTGGGTGCAAAACAGTAAACAAAATATGCATATGGACAAACTCTAAGAAATGATGGATCCTTGCCCTACGCAAAACAATGAACAAAATATGCAACTAGAGCTAGTTGTAGTCCCATTCCATGCTCTACGCATATTGCTAGCACCATCATATCCTTGCCCTCGCATATTATGGATATGTAAGTCATATCGAGTAAGTACATCAGATATTTGTTTCTTCAGGGTTAAAGCAATGGTTTCCCAACATACACAATATCAAAGAAGCGCTCCTTTAGAATACCATGAACATCAACAAATCTTAGAACAATAGCCATCTGCTCTCTGTTGGACGCATCTCTGGCTTCATCAACCAAAATACAAAACTTTGCATCCCCAACTTCTTCATGAATTTTACTTCTCACCATGTTGCCCATGATATGCAAAATCTCTTTTTGAATAGTTGGGGAAGCATATTGTGCATTCTTTGGAGCTTTCTCCAATACAACATCATCAATGTTGACATTCAAACTCCCCATCAATTTTATCATCTCTATAAAGTTTCCACGATTGTTAGAAGTCTGTGATTCATCATGACCTCTGAATGCACATGCTTGCAAACTGAGCCACCGAATACTAGCAATTGTCGTCTTAAGCCGTAATCGATTCTTCAAAACTTCTTTAGAAGATTGTGCATTAATCACTTTATCAATATGTTGAGTAACATTTGATAAATCTTCCATAGCTTTTATAGAATATCTATGGGCAGAAGTGGGACCTCCCATATGTGTCAAAAATGCACATCGAGTCCCCTCGTTAACTCTCTTCTAATTTTTAAACCCATCGACAGTCAATATGTAATAGAGAGCATTATCATTTTCAAAAAGATAATATGAAAAATAAAATGTTGCATCCTTTGAAGGAGAGTACTCTAACCAAAGAAATTGTTAGAATCAAGAGTATTGAAATCGACGAGACTGTTTTCCGAACTCAGACGGTAGAAATGATGCTAATTTCGACTGATATGGACCCATTTTGATATATGTCCGTCTGATTTCATCCCTATAATTAACAGGATGCCCACGTATCAGAATTCGTAAACCTGGGTCTCGTTCAAGAGAATATAAATCACCTATAACAACATCCCTATGATCAATACTTGGGGTTGAAACCTTAACATTAGAAGGAGGGGGAAAACTTTCACTTCGTGATGTTTCACCGCTTGGTTTAAAGAATGAAAATAAGGTTTTCTTTCTCTTGTTTCCTTGATTTTCCATTATATACTCCAAAGTCCTAATAAATAGTAAAATAATTAAGATCGAATCAAACACTAAAATTTAGGGATTATGATTTTTAAAAAATTAGGGGAATAGGGTTTTACCAGAGAAGGTGCCGGTGTCGGTCGGGCTGGAGAGGGTCGGTCGTCAGGGGACGGGGGGAGCAGCAACTGGAAAATCAAATACAAAAATTAAGATCAAATACTCATAAAATCAAACACAAAAATTTTGGTGGTTAGGGTTTTATAAAAAAATTGGGGTTATAGTTTTACCATAGGGCAGAGGAAGACGAGTAGGAGCCGCTGGCCCGCTGCCGATCGGAATGGAGAGGGCGAGGGAAGAGAGGAGCAGCCACCACTCGGTCGTTGGAAAAACAATTTGGCTAAAAAAATAAAAAGTTAGAGTTAGGTCGGGACTCGGGGAAGGGGGGAGCTGCTACTTGCTAGCCTACTGGTGGCACCTTCTGTTTTGGTAAGTTGGCAAGTTGCTAACTTTGAAATATTAACATTAGCCACTAGGTTTGAAAGCAAAGTACCATCCACTCATCCAGGCTCCATGTAAGCCCCTGTTTTTCAAATTTTAGTTAAATTAGTGTTAATTAATTTTTAAATGTCATTTATGGCCTTAAAATAATTATTTAGATTTTTAGGAATTTTTCTAGAATTTTTAAATGATTTTTAAATGAGTTTTATATATTAAAATATCAATTTGCAATTTTCTAAAATGTTTTTAATGCATTTTATAATTTATTAAATTATTTAGATATCAGTTTGCAAATTTTTATTTGTTCATGCAAATTTTATTTGCATATAATAGCTGCGGGAGGGGATTTGCAAATTTTATTTGCAATGTTTACCTGTGGGGACCATTATGAAATAACCTAAACCCTAGGGACCCTAGTGTAAAATTCCTACCCACTCTCTGCCCGACGACCGACGACCGCCGACCGGGCTGCCCCCGCCATTTCCGGCCAGCGCGACAGCCCCCGACCGCCTCGACCCCCTATTTAAGCCCCCCTCTTTCCCCCAGACCAAACCCAAACCCTAAATCCTCCCCAGCCACCCCCGTCAGCCTCGCCGACAGTCCCAAACTCCAAACCCTAAACCTAACTCCGGCGAGTCCCCGTCCAGCCCCACCGTCGACATCCACCGCCCCCAACCGCCATCATCCGACGCGCCGCGACGAGCCGACCCCAGCGCCACCCGACCGCCCTGACCACGACCGCTCCTCCGCCCAGTCGCCACCCCAACAGCAGCCCCACTTCGGACACGTACGTGTCAGTACTATTTCCGTGTCCTATTTGTGTCTCGAACTCACGTGGGTAACTCGCCAGGACACGGACAGTCTTTTGGTAAGTTTGGACACGGCCGAATCATTTCGTGCGTGTCGTGCTGAGTTTGGACACAAGACACTGTGTCATGTTCCTTAGCCGTGTCCCTAACTGTCAGGACACGGTATAACTTAATGGGTCGGGTTTGTTTCTTTAGCGGGTTGAAAACCCATTATTAATCGAACTCCTTAAATTAAACCCGAGCCCCACCCTGACAGCAAGCCCGCTCAGGCCTACTGGCCAGCGGGTGGGGCTCTAAGTATCACCCTACAGTACAGAGGGCCGAGTTCGAGCCCTCTGTCTGTTTTCTTTTGTTTTTTTTATTTTATTTTCTTTTTGTTTTGTTTTATTTTATATATATATATATTTTTTTTTTTTTTTTTTTATTTTATATATATATATATATATATATATATATATATATATATATATATATTTTTTATATATATATATATATATATATATATATATATATATATATGTATTTAGATATATATGTATATATGTAATTAAGTATTTTTATATATATACTGTTATATAAGTATATATATATACAATATTTAGGTATTTGTGTATATATGTATATATATATTTCTTTATGTATAAATAAACTATTATATATTATAATTATTGTTTTATACATATATATACATATATTATGTTTATATTTATATGTATATATTATATATTTAATTCTTTATGTATATATATGTATTTTCTATAATATACATATAGGTTATATATATATATGTATATATGCAAAATTATTTAGCCTAAGTAAATTATGTAATATTTGCATATGTATATTTTAAATATATATAAATATTACTTGTCATATTTTTATGACTATTTTGTAAGTTTTCACATAAATAAAATATTAATATTTATTTTGTATTTCTACCACTTAGTATTTTCTGTATATTTAAATTACTGCAACCATTTGGTGTCCAAGCCTAGCATGGGTATTTGGGCTCAAATGTGTTTTCACACATTCAAGACCTGTACAAGTCATATTGGACTTGATTCATGGCAATTGGGTCCTGTATTTGAACTTTGGTTCAAATTATATACATGGACAAAAATACGCAGATAATTAATTATTGTGTGCAATGCTGTTTTTGATTTTCTAAAAATACTTAAAGTATTGCTAAAATTATGGAAAAATAGTTTTTTAGATACTATGTTAAGTTAGCTAATTTAGTATAATTTTTGTAGTATTTAATTTACTGTTTTGTCACTAGTTTGGCATATGAAACCAAAACTCATTTTCTGTATACTTAGGAAAACTGATTTTTATAAAATATTTGTACTGGTTAATAAATTCCAGAAAAATTATAATAAATTTTTATGATTAACAAGGATCACTTTGATACTTTGTTTTAAGAAAAACTAGGCTTTTTGTCTACTTCAAAAATTGTTAGAACACAATGATCTTTTGATTTATTTATTGATTAATTATGACTTGTAGCTTTTTGTGTTATTTGGAGTTTTTAGTCGTGTTGAACCCCATCACTCACTAGTATAAAGACCCTAGAAAGTTAGTTAACATAGTGTGTCACCCCACATTGGTCTCCTATGCCAAGTCATCATTTTGGCTAGGTGCCCAGTCACCAGTCGTGTTTCACAAATTAGTGTCCTAGTGTCTTAACTTAGTGTAAAACTAAGTTGTTGCATTTACTTCTACAGTGACGAGCTACCAGACAACTATAGCATTGTTATCGCAGCTTGTTTTGTTTTGCTTTGCTAGAGGCAAGTACTTTCTACGAACTTTACATATTGTCACATGAATGAACTGCAAACCCCACCATGTTAAATGCTGATCCTTGGGGTAGCAAGTTAGATCTCTACATGTTGTACTTTCAGTTACTACCATGCTTAGAACAAGTCTTGATGCATCTCTCACATGATTAGAATATGGGTTATGGGAAAACTGATAGTAGAGTACGTGATCATACCCCCTCTTCAGTACCGAGCAAAGTTATATTTTATATGATACTGCGCCGTAGGCCTTACTCTCCAAGCTGTATTTGTACGTGTGTACATATATCGCCTTTACACTTGTACGTATATACATTTTATTTACATTGTGCCTCAGTACATTGTACACCTATTGACCGATCACGTACCTGCTACAGTTTTAAACATTACATATACATCTGTCTCTATGACATATGTGTCCTTGCCATGATAGACTGTGTGATGCCATGCTTTACAGTTATTCCTCTCATGTTCATTTCCATGTTTCATATGCTAGTTTGCTAGATTCAGTACTTGCTTCCGTCCTGACAGGATAATGTTGTAGGTATACTTACTGAGGAGGAGTTGCTCTGTGATTCGTATTATGGAGTCACTGCCGAGGATCCGGTTTCGCCATACGAGGATGTTCCAGCGGGGAGACTCGTCTAGTTTGCTTAGCTGCTTGGGATACTTAGTGTAGTCATGTATTAGACTATATCATTTTGTAACTGGACATGTATCCAGTTTTACATTTCAGTTTACTTGTACTTGAATATTTTACTATATACGACAACTTTTGTGTTTGGAGCATTTATGATTCTTCTTCACTTATAGAACTGTTGGTACATTTAGTCTTGTCTTGTTATCTCTAGAACAGCTTACTGCGCTTTATCTTAAGCGTAGGCTGGACATGGCTCGGCCCGACCCAACAATTTGGGTAACGGGTCGTGACACTCCAGCCCACCCATCACTAGCCACTGGGCTAGTTAGTTGACCGCCTACATATAGTAGAAAAAATAAATTTAAAAAAGCATTTTTTTTGTACTGGGCTACAGCCCTGTACACTCTTTGTGTCCCTCCGCCCCTGGGCGGAGCAGTGTCGATCAACGACGGAAAGACAGAGAGGAGGGTCGAATAGACGGTTCTAGTCAAGTGCACAATATTACAATATATTAAAAATACCACTTTAACACTTTCCAAGAATTATATATTATATATATATATATATATATATATATATATATATATATATATATATATATATATATATATTATTTTTATTTTTATTTTTATTTATATATATATATATATATATATATATATATATATATATATATATATATATATATATATATATATGTTTGCCATTAAAATTTTTTTATTGCAAATTTTAATACAAACAGAACAGTGTTACAATATAGGACTTAGATGTAGTCCTAGGAGTACACTTTTGTTTATCTGGGTCCCTTATGCCGATGGAGTGAGTGGTAATGCGTTGACTCCGTTGACGATCTGACGACGGTTATCGGTTCTCTGAAGGTCTGGATTGCTCTGGGTGCTGGAGCTTACTGAGAGGAGAAAGACGTTGAGTGTCTGTATCTGCCTCTCTGGTGGTGTGTTCGTTTATTTTTTCCGTTCGTGGGTGAGAAGGAAATGATCCCTCTATTTATAGCTTTGCAGGCTGGCTGCTCATGCACGCATATGTAAGGTACGCCTGGACGCAGGGACGCCACGTGGTGATTGCTGATGGAGGCGTATGGACGCTGCGCCCTGATTGAGGGGTTGAATTCTTCATGCTGCTGTTGTGAGCTGGCACGTAGCAGAGGAGAAGATCTTTCTGTTGCTGAGATCTTGGGTGAATCGAGTCAAAGGACACGTGTCATCGGCCCATGGCTCAGAGATCTCGGATTTGATGGAGAGTGATCTGGTAGGATGAGCCTAGGATTGGGCGCATGAGGAGGGTTTGGCTCGTAACCTTTAGGAGTCACGAACCATTCGGGGCACATGGCTTTTGAGGCGCATACAGAGCTTTAATGGTGACTTTCCTTCTATCTTTAGGGTTCAGTGAAAAGTCTGAGGCGCATGGCTTTTGAGGCACATACAGATTTAGGTGCATGGCTGCGACGGCACATGCGAGATGATTGGGTGGCCGAGTGGCAATAGCCGTCGGAGGAAAGTAATGATGATGCTGACGTTGGCGACGCTTCGTCTTCTGAACTGTTCAGACTTCGGGAGGCGTGCTGCCAACTCTGTCAGTTCAACATTTAATGTTTTTGACATTCGATGGACAGCTGAGTGGGCGCATCGGTTGGCGTTCCACAAGGCCTATGGGGACGCATGGGGACGCATCCCCTGTGATGCGCTTGGTGCTGAAGGGCGCGTCTGTGTGATGCGCTTGATGTTGAAGGGCGCGTCTGTGTGATGCACGGTCTGGCCGGCGCATCTGCTTCGTGACACGTCTTTAATGGTGCGACTGTTACGTTCTTCGAGTGCTTTAAATAGCCATTTTGACTTGGCTGAATTCGAAGCGTCCGGTTCATCCATTAAATGCAAATTCATTGCATGGAATTCGGAGAGCCATCCACTTGGCGCATGGGTTTGATTTGCCCGGCCTATAAATAGTGGCATGGAGAGAGTTTGCTTCTCGTTCTCTCACGTTCTTCCGATATAAACTTGTTTACTCGAATACATTCTGTTGATGAGATGCTCCCGAGGGTGAAGATGCGACGCAATGTCTTCATTGATGCACTTGAAGGTGACTGTTACATCCAAAAGTCGGAGTCGAGGGCTTCTGAGGCAGGCAGAAGGTGCCTGTTGCATCCAAAGATAGGGATGCTCGAGCCTCGTCTCCGTTATTTCGTAAGAGCCGTAGATCGAAATGGCGGTGCTGCAGCTTTGGGGGCTCTTTCTTCCTTCAAAGTGGGTATTGCCCACTCTGGTTGTGTTGAAAGCTGCTCCTTTAGCCGCGATTTCGATTGTGGTCTTCCTTGGTCTTTGGAGGCTCTTTCGAAGCCTCCCCTGGCCACAGGTCGGCTTGCGGTGCTCTTTTCTTCCTCGATTTGGGGAGCTCTTCCTCCAGATAGAGGGTTGATTGCCACCCTCGTTCTGCTCAATAAATACTTCATTAGTCGAAGCATTTAGACGGCGGTGAGCCTGGCTGGAAGAGCGGCACATAACTGGGCTGCTGAAGGGATGCACATAACTGAGCTGCCAAAAGGATGCACATAACTGAGGATGCACATAACTGAGCTGCTGAAAGGATGTGCCCCGCTGAGGGCGCATGGTGGGATGCGCCTGACTGAGGGCGCATGGTGATCGCTGTGCCTGGCTGTAGACTTAGGGTCTTTTCTTTTTGTAGAAGTTCTCCTTTGTACAACCTTTTTTAGACATGTAATAGACTTTTTTATGTAATAAAAAGTCCTCTTTCGATGTCCATATTTCATGTTTTTGCTGTGTGAAGTACTTTGTCCAAGCTCTCTGGCGCATGTAAGGTTTGGCGCATAGGATTTCTGGTCCTGAAATTCCATGCTTCGACAAGACCCCCTTCAAAGTTTTCAAAACTTTTGGACAAGTTTTAGAATACTTTGAATAAGAAGCATGGCGGTTGGGGAGCATGACTGTCGGAGCGCATAGATACTCTGCGCATCAGTGACGGGGCGCATGCTCCGCTCAGTTAATGCAAATGATAACGCCTCGATAACCAAGAAAGATTAATGATGATCTTTTTGGTTTTATTTGCGGTTATCTCTTCATAGAACCCGAGGCGACGGCTGAGGTCACACTTTATCGGTTCACGCGTGCGACCATGCCTATAAATAGGCGTGAAGTGGAGAGAGAGAGAGAGTTCTTCCTCTCATTGTCTTTGCTTTTTAGAGTTTCTTCTTCACAAAAACCCTAATTTTTTTCTTTTAAGAAATGGCTCCCAAAACTCCTCGCGGCGGTACTGGCAAGGGACGAGGCAAAGAAAAAGAATTCGTAGAGGCTGTTGTGGCTGATGTTCCCCGCCCACCTGTTGAAGTTCGGCCATCGGTGGTTGGTGAGTTTCATGATCCCGTTCTTGTATCATACATACGCCGACGCGCATGGACCTTGGGTCTTGATGATGCGCCGAGGCTCCATTGCTGACGCGCATGGGTTTAAGCCCTGAAGATGCGTCGAGGCTCCATTGCTGACGTGTATGGGTTTAAGCCCTGAAGATGCGCCAAAGCTTTACTGCTGATGCGCATGGGTTTAAGTCCATATCATGTGCTGAAGCTCTTTTCTAGATGTGCATGAGCCTGATGCGCTCTTGATGATAAACGAGGCTTAGATTCTTTTGTTGTGTAACATCACTGAATCTTTGCCTTCTTTGTTTGAACACTAGTGTCGATGACTGTCCCCCTCCTGAATGAGGTGCTTCTGGATGCTGCCCTCTGCCAGATGGGAGTAGATTACGATGAGGAGGTGATAAACCTTGCTCAAACTGCTATCATGCTGGATCAGCCTCCCGAAAGAATGACTCAAATCCGGGAACAACCGTATGGGTTCCTCAAACGGATGATGGAGCGTGGTGTTTTGAAGTCTGCCACATCTGATAAAGTGACCTTCTTGAAGCCTGAGTTCCTGTTTGGGGACCGCCTTACCTCTACTGAAGCAAAGGTGTTGAAGGTCAAGGAAGACTGGTTCTTTACAGCAAGGGGAGTGCACATGACCATTAAGCAGCTCGAACGCCAATGGCCTCTGACGGCTTTCTGTCGACTTGCTTCCAAAAGGAGGATGTCTTGGGATCTAACCCCATCTCAGGGGGGAGCATTGGCAGGCATCATCAAGATCGACTCTACCTCAGATCAAAGGGTTATTTTGACCGCCGTACGGGCTGGGCCTTCTTTTACCTGGCGGACTCTACGCCCTGGGAGCATTTATAGTGACGTTCCCGTCAATACAGTTGCCTTTGGCGCTTCAACTTTTGCCAATCGCATGCTGTTGATGGAGCGATCGTACCCAAAAGATGAATTTCGGGTAGAGGGTTGGTGTCATTACCTTGCCAAATGGGACAAGCTGACACTCTGGATGCTGTCACGGTTTCAAACCGAACTCCATGAGATAGGGCTGACTGCCGCGATCCTTGCTACTCAGGCAGGTGTTGACATCAACCGGCATATGTTCCTCGCGCTCCTGGAGATGTTTGATACCCACACCGGGACCTTCTTCACTCCGGTGGGGGAGCTAGGCTTTGTACTTCATAAAATGCACGAGGTATCAAAGCTCCCTTGGGGGTCAGAACCCTATGAGGAGTACTTCCCGACCAACGAGGAGTTCCAAATCCTGGGGGACAAAGCTGAAGAAATGATGGCTGTCTTCAAGGAAGTGGCGAGTCATCATTACTATATGCAGAAGAGGGATAAGAGCGGGTCGCAGCCTCACGTGACCGCTTGAAGAGATTACGTCTTTAAGCAAGACAAGGAGGATCCCTCGCAGTTCTCTACTCCGTCAGCGCTTTCCCGTAGCGAGGTGCTCTCCGAAATGAGTAGGTTAGGTGAGAAAAATCCCCGGGAGAACGAGGACCGGGAGTCGGATGAACGCTCCTACAGCTATTTCTGGCATCTTACTCATCGGATGTCGTCGAAAGCAGTATTAGCCACGTATCTTATGGTTTGGCTTCGGGATTACGTCTTCTCGGGTGGGTCAGGCTCCGTAGAGAGGGTGACTCGGAACTTAATCCTGCCAGCAGTGAAGTTAGTTTTCGGCCGGCGTCTGGCTCTACTCCCCGCGATGGTGTGTAACCTGCTGCGAGGTTTACGGAAGTTTGCAGGAAACGTGGTCCACGATCGCGGTTGGAATGACAACTTCTTGCGTGCCGAACTGCCATTTCACTATCTGATGGGGTGGTTAATTTTACACCATCCAAATGTAATGAGTCCGGGTTCGGAAGAAGACCATAGGGCCGGAGATGCATTCCTTCGTCGTTTCCACCAGAGGAGATGGTTGCATTCTGGCGTTCCTGTTTGCAGGAAGGTTTTATCCCGCCTTCAGGGGTAGGAGATCACCAAAGTTGGTCCAATCTTCTTGGGTTTTGAGGCCAACGAAGACTTAAGGGATTCGGGTGAAGACGCCACCACTCTGCCTCCATGGGGATTCCGCTGGTTGCAAAGTATTCGGCCATCCCATCTGGTGTACCGGAACAGGAATCAGTGCTATCTGGAACCGTATTTACCGAGCCGCTTTGTACGGCAATTTGGTTATGCTCAGCTGATGTTGGATAATCCCAGTATCACCCTGGGGTATGCTGGAAGTTTGTTGGATGGTGCACGAGATTGGCATTACTATAATGCCGGGTGTACCGGAGCTCGCTTTACGCTGCCCGTCCAGAATTCGCGGCCGCCCATTCTTTATTCGACCGCCAAGTTTTATTGTGTTATGGCTGTCGCGCCTCCCGGATATGATAGGGAGACAAGTCTTATCGCAGGTACCCAGTTAGCGGTGGCCGAGAACATGTTGGCGAAAGCTCGATCGTACCGTCCGCCAGAGGCGGGTTATCGAGGTGCCCCTGCCGTGTCCACAGGGGGTCAGGTAGAACCCTCGGTCGATCAATCGAAAAGATGTGCAGATACAGAGGCTGGATCTCCTGCGTCGAAGAGGCAAAAGAAGGCATCGTCACCGACGGTGTCATCGGACTCAGCATCTGCAGAGGTAAGGATGTCCTACATAGTCTGGTTTAGGTTCAATATTTCATGTAACCAATGCTTCCTTTTTATAGGAGCCGCTAAAAAGGAGGCCCCGTACTCCAAAATCTGGTAAGAGCAGGCCAAAGGAGATGGCGGGCTCGTCTGAAGTGCGCATCTCGCCGATTATGATGTCTCCCATGGAGGAGAACCCGGATGATGTTGTTGTCGTGGAGATTCCAGCATCTCCAGATTATGTCAGCAGGGAAGCTGAGGATGCAGCAACTTCCGAGATGATGAAGGCCGCAGCGGGGGCCTTGTATGCCGAGGGTCCAGCAGACATGGGGCTTCCTGGTGATGAAGTGGGGTGGAGTTCGTCGTCTTCAGATGACGTCGCTCCAGAGTTGCAAGAGTCTGTTGCGGGGGCAACAGATGCGATTGGAACAGAGGAGAGGGTTGATTCCCCTTCTTGTCATGATGAGGGGAGGTCGGCTGCATCATTGCCGAGCCCTACCCCAGACTCAGCAGCAGAAGCTGAGGTGGCTACCGATCAGGAGGTAGCGACAGATCCTGTCCCTGTAGAGGGATTTGATGAGGAGACTCGTCTGGCGGTCCTGACTTCAGGGGAGAGTCAGGAGGCAAGTGTTGATGTCCCCGTTCTGCCAGGGGAGGTACTGGCTGCTGATAGCACGTTGGGGGCTGATGAGGTAGCAACTGACGTCGGGGGTTCTTCCGAGTTTGGGAAGGGTAAGAGTTTGATGGAACCCTCTGTTGCTCCTTCCACTTGGAGTACTATCTCGACGCCTGCCTCGACTTCTTCGATTCCTTTGGCTCCTCGGGCTAGTAGTCAAGCCCCTGTTGATGAAGAGCCTGTTGATACCGAGGGTCCAGCCTCGCGGATTGAGGCAGGCGAGCCTTCTTGTGGTCCGCCTGCAAAAGCAGCTCCTCCGACTCCTGCTATGACGCCGCAGGTACTGGCGGATGCAGATGAATACGTGAAATTCATCATCGAGGCAGTGTATAAAATGCTGCAGAGGGGTGTATCGGCCGTGATGGACGCCAATAAGAGTTTTGTGATGACAAGAACTCTGGCAATGTCTCATATCAACCTGATCCGTCTTCATCAGGGCCATGATCATATGGCCGACATTCTAGAAGCCTCAGTGGTTGAGTTGGACCAGCAGATTTCCAAATTGCAGTGCATCCAGCGAAATGACCTCTCTATCCTGATAGATACGGAGAAGGAGAAGCTGATCGCCGAGACTGAGTCTTCTTACCATGCCACTGTGAGTGTCTGGGAATGCAAAGTGGCTGAGACTGAAGCTGCAGTGGAGCGGTTGTCTCAGTCTACGCGGGAGACGTGGAGGCGCGAGCTGCGTTGGACGCTAGTATCGCAGAGATTGACGCCCAGATCCACCGCCTTGAGGACCAGCGGGCCCGATTACTATTAGACGCCGAACGTGTCCAGGCTGAACACGTAGCATTCAAGAAGGAGGAGGCAGCTTTTACCCATCGGGCTCTTGTCCTGGCTCAGCAGCGGCAGCAGCTGGATGAGAAACATGAGAATGATACTTCTCCTGAGGCTATTGAAGCGATGCATCAAGAGGCTGAACGTCGAGTCTTGGCGACTGTGGAGACTCGGGCGGCAGATTTGACGCGTCGAATTGAAGAGCTTTCATCCAACCCTGGGGATGTTTAGGGCTTGTAGTCTCTTCTTTTTGTGTATTTGCAACTCTTGCTGGGGATGGTGTAGTCCTTTACTCTCCTTTTTTTTAGAAAATAAAGAAGTACACAATTTTCTGTGATGTGTTCATTTTTGCTGTCATGAACTTGATAATTTGTGTGGACCTATTATCTTTTGCGCACCTTGGTTTTTAGGTACAGATAATAAGTTTGAGAGAACCAACATGTTTGCTCAGCGGTAATGTGGACATGGCAAATATGGGATTCAAAATGATAGAATCTTCCTACTCAGAGGTGTTATGGACGTGGTAGGAGTGACTCTGGAGGATACGCGGAACTACTCAGAGGTAATGTGGACGTGGAAGTTCTGCGATTAATGTACGGCAACACAGGGGTTGTTTGTACGGGATGTTTACTCAGAGGTAATGTGGACGTGATAAACATGATGGGTAGCGTAGTCTTATGGAATGTAAGATTCTGTTTTGTAGGATGTAGGGGGGACAACTCAGAGGTGATGTGGACGTGGTTGTCCTTCTACTAGAGGATGCCACGGAACAGCTGGGTTCCGGAAGCATATGATTTTGTGGAAGGGAATTGTATGTGAGCCCTGATGATTGGGTCCACAGATCCCCTTATGGAAGTACATGTCTGAAAGATGTCAAGAGTAATACTTCTTCAGGAACTTTCCGTTGATGGGCATCATGAACAAGTCCCCATTGGGTTTGGCGAGGCGGTAAGTACCGTTTGAGTATACCGTCTCTATGATGAAAGGTCCTTCCCACTTGGGCTCGAACTTTCCTGGTATCTTGTGAGTCAACACCATCGGCCTCCTGACTGCCAGAACCAGGTCGCCTACTTGAAAATTCCTCTGCTTGACCTTTTTGTTGAAAGCCTGTGATATACGGGCTTGGTAGAGTTCGATGCGTTGTTGAGCTAGGAGATGCTTTTCGTCAAGTGCCTCCAGTTTCCGCAGACGACGACGTTGATTGTCCTCTTCTGTGAGTTGGTTTGTGATCGCTACGCGGAGTGAGGGTATCTGGATCTCGAGAGGCAGTACCGCTTCGCTCCCGTAGACCAAGGAGAATGGTGTGTTGCCTGTCGGGGTCCGTACCGTCGTACGTTAGGCCCAAAGGCATTCGCCGAGCTTTTCGTCCCAGTCGCGTTTGTTGGATGACACGACCTTTTTGAGTAGCCTGACGATAGTCTTGTTGAACGCCTCGGCCAATCCGTTTGTTGCCAGATTGTAGGCGGTTGATGCCACGTTTTGAATGCGATTCTTGTCACAGAATCTGTTAAAAACATGGCTGATGAACTGAGGACCATTATCGTGGATGATCCTCCGGGGTACTCCAAAATGGTAGATGACGTGGTGTTTGATGAAGCTGATCACCCTGGAGCTTTTCACTTCTGCCAGTGGAACTGCTTCTGCCCATTTGGAGAAGTAGTCAGTAATGGCTAGGATAAAGCGGTATCCTCTCGATGAAGGAGGGGTGATTGGTCCCACAATGTCCATGCCCCAAGCTTCGAAGGGCCAGGAGGTGACTGTAGGATGTAGTGGTTCTGACGGTGTATGAATGAAGTCTGCGTGAAGCTGGCACGCATGGCACTTCTTAGCATATTCAACAGCGTCAGCGGCCATGGTTGGCCAGTAGTAGCCCATGCGTCGCAGTCGGTCCTGTAACTTAGGGCCAGGTTGATGGGCCCCGCAGGTTCCATCGTGAGCTTCTCGAAGGGCTTCGGCTGCTTCTTCGTTGGACAAACATCGAAGGAGAAGTCCATCGTAGGATCGTCTGTACAGGATTTTAGTAGCTGTATCGTAGTAGAATCGAAGAGAGCGTCTTCTGACTGAGATGGCTTCTTTCGGGTCCTCTGGGAGAATTCCGTAGATAGCGAAGTCGATGAACGGGAATCTCCAGTCTCGGACATTAACACCAGTGCTTGTTGACATAGCATGGACTACTCGTGAGCACAGGTTGTTTTTGGGACAGACCAAGTCTCGACCAACTACCGTGACGTTGTGTTGAGTCCCGAGGGGGGCTGCCAAGGAGGCTGCGCGGCCAGCCAGAGCATCAGCCTCCAGATTTTGTAAACGAGGTACGTGTTCGATGAAGAACCTGGTGAAGGTTGAAATGATGTTCAATGCAACTTCATGGTAGGGGATCAGATCTTTATGGCGAACCTTGTATTGCCCTCTGACCTGGTTAACGACGAGTTTTGAGTCGTCGTAGGCTTCCAGATGGTCCACCCCCAGCTGTTGCGCCAGCTGGAGTCGCATGATGAGAGCGTTATACTCGGCAACATTGTTGGAGCACGGCTTCGAAAGGGAGTAAGCGCGCTGGATGACCAGCTGATCGGGAGAGACCAAGACTACCCCCACTCCTGCGATAATTTGGCCTTTGGGGCATGTTCTTGAAGTACCATCGAAAAACATCCGCCAAACGGAGCTTTCTTCAGTGACGTTTGATTCTTGGACCTCATTCCGGATGTCTTCATAGAGTCTTGAGGACTCTGGGATGGGGTGTGCAGCCAAAAAGTCAGCCAGAGCTTGACCCTTAACAGCTTTTTGTGGGACGAACACTATGTTGTATGGCGTTAGCAAGATCGTCCATGTGGCAAGCTGGGAGTTTAATGATCCTGGCTTCGTCATGGGGACTCTGAGCGAATTGACTCGAGAGATGACATGAATTATCTGCCCCGAGACATAATGACAAGTCTTTTGGATGGCAAATACCAAAGCCAAGCACTCCTTTTCAACAGGGTTGTACCGGTGTTCGGCCCCGATCAGAGTTCGACTGAGGTAGTAGATTGCTTGCTCATAGCCTGTATCACTGTTCTGAGCTAGCAGAGCGCCGAGGGAATGATCCAAGGCATGGACGTAGAGGAGAAATGGTTTGCCGGTGACTGGTGCCACCAGGACTGGCGGGCTTGTCAGATAGGCCTTGATGTCGTCGAAAGCCTTTTGGCATTCCTCTGTCCAGACATAAGAGACTCCCTTCTTCATGAGCTGAGTGAAGGGTTGACATTTTCTGAAAAGGTTTGCTATGAACCTCCGGATATATGCCAGACGCCCCTGCAGGCCTCGAAGTTCTCGAAGGTTCTTCGGAGGGTCCATGTCGAGGATGGCTTTGGTCTTCTCGGGATCGACATGAATGCCTTTCGCCGTGATAATGAAACCTAGGAACTTTTCGCTAGAAACCCTCAGGAAGGATTTAGCGGGGTTCATCTTGAGTTGATGCGCCCGCATGAGATCAAAGACTGTCTTCAGGTCTTGTAGGTGATCTCCTTTGAGACGACTTTTGACTGCGATGTCGTCAACATAGCATTCGACTGTCTTGCGAAGATGTTGACGGAAAATGGTGCTCATAGCTCGTTGGTATGTCGCACCCGCGTTCTTCAAGCCGAAGGACATCACTGTGTAGCAAAAAATGCCCTTTGGAGTCCTGAATGACGTATGTTTTGCGTCATCGGGGAACATCCTGATCTGGTTGTAGCCCGAATACCCGTCCATGAACGACATGCGTTCGAAGCCACATGTGTTGTCGATCATCACGTCGGTGATGGAAAGCGAAAATTCGTCCTTCGGGCAGGCGGAGTTGAGATCCCTGAAGTCGATGCAGATTCGAATCTTCCCATTCTTCTTGGTGACAGGGACAACGTTGGCCACCCAATCCGGGTGTTGTTCTTCACGGATGAAGCCGCTAGTCAAGAGTTTATCCACCTCCTGATCGATGGCGTTCATGATGTCCGGACGAAAGCGTCGCTGTTGTTGTTTGATAGGCTTGGCATCAGGTAAGATCTTCAGCCTATGCATCGTAAACTGGGGATCAAGTCCCGGTATATCTTCGTAGCTCCAGGCAAAGACGTCGATATACTCTTTAGCCAGCTGGATTAAAGATTCTCAGTCTTTTCCTTTTAGGTTTTTGCTGATAAAGATGGGTTTGGAAGAAGATCCGTCCCCAAGGTCGATCTGCTCGACTTCGTCTTCGGTGGAAGGTTCACGTAATTCGAAACGAGACTCCCACTGTTCTCCCAGGCGTTGAGCCCAAGGTTCTTCTTCGAAGAATTCTGGCGTTTGGTCCTCGCCTTCATCTTCTTGAGATTGTGCAGACGTCATGTTGGCTGATAGCACTCTCTTGAAGACTGAGCCGATACTGGTATCGGAATCCCAAGTTGATGCTTCAGACGAATGAGAATGTTCTGCTTCTCCTGTGTACGAACTTTCTGGGGTTGACGGTGGCGTGACATAGCCCACCTCCCGTCGAGTTCTATTGTAGTAGTCCTGCGGCTTTCCTTTATGTGTTGGAAGCCGGAGAGGGAGACGTCGACCCTTGCCGTAGTTCAGGCCTTTGTTGCTTTTTAGGTCGTAACCCATCTTTTGGATAAGGTACTTTGCTTTGTCCGTGTACCGATAGACTTGTATTCTGCCAGTATCTGGTTCTGGCTCGATTTGCGGGAGGTCTTGATGACGCTCAACTTTGCCGAAGATGATGGATTCTTCGTCTCGATTCCGTGGCGAGACTATGTAACAGACCCCTTGGGACGGGACTACTCGATTTACATGATGGACGGTCGTTATTTGTGTTTGCAACAACCGTAGAGCGTTATCTAATGTATACATGGCATTCCAATGTAGAAGACTAGAATAATTAAAAGACACTCTATTATTGATAAAATACGAGATTTTATCCCGCGGGATTACATTTGGAAGAGTCCACCACAGCGTTTGGGAGATCTTCAGGCTGCTTGACCTGACTGATGAAGGACTCAGCATCCTTCAGGGCTTCACAGAGAGCTTCGCGAGTGTCTTTGGAAAGACGAAGGAGCTCAAACAGAGAAAGACGGATAGGGGTAATAGCCAGTTGTGCCAGTATGTCGAAGTTGTGGGGCTTGGCTAGCCCCCAAGCATTCTTCTTTCGCAGAGGCCTATCGAAGCGGGCTTCTATCTGCTTCTGCTTATTGGCTGCTGGGGGCTTTGACGGGCCCTCCTTCTGGACAGCAGGGATGGTGCAAGGAGGTACCACCTCGACGGCAGCTTCGTCGGGTTGGGCGTTCTGTTGTGAACGCGTCTGTACAGGAAGTGCCTCTTCTGCTGAAGAAGAGACCATGCGATAAGACTTGATCTTCCTGCCTTTGGATTTGGAGGTAGGGCGTACCTCCGGTTGAGTCACCTCGGAGACAAGATCAGGGTGAACCCAAAGGATCTCTCCCCGAGATGTGGTGAGTGGGATGAGTCCACTCACGTTGTCACGAGTAGGTGGTAAGTTAACCACCTCCATTGTTACCTTAGGGATGGGGACGACGCCATCTTGTGTTATAGTTGGCGGCAGGGTACCGAACTGGAGTGAAACCACGTTGGCTGACACTGTCTTCTCCTCGTAGTCGACGGAGATTACATCCGCATTGATCATGCGCTAGATGTAATTCTTGAGGACATAGCAGTCCTTGGTTGGGTGTCCGAAAAATCGATGGCAGTGACAGTACCTCGGGTTGTCCACTTTCCCAATCTCGTCGGGACGCTTCGGGTCCGGCATCTTGATCTTGTCACCCTGCTTCAGTATCTCAAAGAGTTGTAGGGTGTCTTTGTCGTTGAACGAATAAACCTCCTTTGGCCTTGGAGCAAGTGGAGGCTTCTGAGTTGGTGTTGACGCACCTTTTGAGGCATTGAAAGTCAACGCTTGTTTCTCCTTCGTCTCTCGTCCGGGGTTGTTGGCTGCAGGCCGTTTCCCCTTGTCCTCAAAGGCAGGAAAACTAACTCCCAGAAGACGAGCGTTGGCCGCCTCCTTTTTCGCGTTCGTGCTGCAGACAGCATGTTCATGCTGCAGGAGGAGAGGAGTGCATGTTCTGGCATGCCCGGGGGCAGTCTGAAGCAGGCCTGTCGGAAGCGTTCGATGAACACTCGAACCGTTTCCTTCTCCTTCTGGCGTATCTCTATAAGGGATGCCATTATCATGTCCTTTCCGCCGTCGTAGAAACGGTCGAGAAAAAGGTACGTCAGGTCGTCGAAGGAGGATATGGAATTGTCGGAGAGGCTGCTGTACCAGTCATACGCCACTCCCTTCAGTGCCCCGACAAATATACTGGTGAGTAGCGCGTCCTCCTTCGGAAGATGTCCCGTCTGAGAATGGAAGTACGTCAGATAGCGACGAGGAGAGTCCTTCCCGTCGTATGGCGTCAGTGTTTGTGGTTTATACTTAGGAGGATAAACCACTTTATTCCACTCGAGGGGATAAGGCTGGGGAATCTCCATTTTTTGGCGCTCCTCTTGTCTCGTCTTGGACTCAAAGCGCTCGTGCAAGTCCCTGATCATCTCGACCACGTCTTCCGTGGAGCTGGGAGTCGGGGAAGGTGGTACCACCTGAAGTTGAGCATTTGAGGGTTCCGATGTTCGAGGTGCTTCTCGGCGATCCGTATCCAAGGATACACGTTGAAGGGGTACACTTAATTCTCCATTGGCCCCTGGGTCAGGACCGGTAGAAGGTGTCTTGGCCAAAGCTGACCGTATCTCAAATACTGCTTGAGTCAGTGTTTGCATGGAGGCAGAGAGGGTTTTGAGTCCTCCCTCTAATGTGTCCATATACTGGACGAGGTCTGGTGGCGGTGCATCAGACTCGGAATCACCCCCAGCCATGTATACTGTCATGACACGGCTGGAAGTGGATGGATCAGTTGAGGCTTCACTCTCGGCTTCACTCTCTTGTAGGGGAGTTACCTCTCTTGGAGCTTCGTCCTGGCCACCCCCGGCTATGTTCTGGAGAACATTCTCGACGGGAGCATCTGCAAGGGCCTGATTACCCTTGGTTCCGTTTTGAAGGACTTCTTCGTCTCCGAGACTCAGATCCGTGGGGGCTAGAGTTCCCCCGGCTGTGTTCTGGAGGACACCCTCGTCTTGAAGGACAGGGGCTAGATGACCCTCAGCCATGTCCAGGAGGCTGACTTCGAGAAGATCGGCCTCAGCTGTACTTTGGAAGACAGCTTTATCTTCGGAAGGAGGCTCGACAAGGGTCTGACTACCCCCAGTTTCCTCCAAGATCTTCTTTCTCCCCCGAGTGCCTTGAAACACTCCAGAGGACGAGACACTTGCCTTGGTTTTCCTCGGCTGGCTCTTGGACGAGGACGAGGAATTGCCAGTCGTCTTTCGGACTGACGAGGAGTTAGAGTTCACGTTGCATGAAGCAACCCTTGGCTCTTCTTTTGTTGACACCTTCTTCCTGAGGCGACGTCGAAGGGGTGTCGATGATTGCAGCCGCTGGAACACAGACTGCCTTGGTGGGACTGCCGCCTTGCAACAGCAGTTGATGGTGACCACAGCACAAGTGTGCCCTATGAGGGGCACATCGTGCTTGTCAGTCGACTCTCCTAATCGGCGCTTGTGAGTGATCATGTTGCGCAGATCTTTGGAGGAGAGTGCCACCTTTGCACCCCCTTCAGGCGCATGGCAAGGCCAAGCGCTGGGGTGGTCAAGGGAATGCTGCGTCCCCTGATCTAACACCAAACAGGCGTCTCGATCAGTAGTGGAGGAACAACATTTGAAGTGACTTGAACGGACCTCAAACGCACAACCAGAGGAGGCACGGGAGTTCAAGACCTCTGGATTTAGCTTACTCGACTTAGTTGTGCACGCAATAGATGCGCCCAAGTGAGACAAGGACTTTGAAGGTCGGCTCATTTCTGGCGCAGAAGCACCTGAGTCGACCTTATACAGCTTACTATAAGCAGCGTACATGATTGTGAGCGCATGCTTCTGGCTTGCTGCTGGCATAGCACGTTTAGGACGCATGGCCCGTGCTGCCTTGGACTTCTTCGTACCAGGCCGCTAGGGTGCGTAGTACTCAGAATCCAAATTCTCCTCGCCACTACAGCGAGTGAGTCTGTTAAAGACAGAGACCTTATGAGGCGCATCAGAGATGATGCGCGAGGCATTGGCTGCGCCCCTGCTCCGTCGACGCATCTTCCTCGCCTGAGAGGGAGATGGCTGGGGAATGTGGTCAGCCGCACGTTTCCCCGAAAGATGCGCTGTACCGACGGGCGCATCTTGGTTGCTGAGGACGTCAGCAGAAAGGGAAGGCTGGATTGGCGCATCCCCTTCGGTGGTGGTGCCAGAGACGTCGACCTTGCGCACCCAGACTCGGCGGGTCTTCTTCGGCTTTGGCAGCCGCTTCGAAGGACTCGTACTTCCTTCAGAGATGAACTCCTCATACGCCTGTTGATTGAGGCGTACCACCAGCGTCTTATGGGAGGAGCCCACCTTCACATCGTCGGATTACGACACAGCTTTCTCGGTGGAGGAAAAAGAGGTCCCCAGCAGAGTCGCCAGCTTGTTTGCCATTAAAATTCTTTTATTGAAAATTTCAATACAAACAGAACAGTGTTATAATATAGGACTTAGATGTAGTCCTAGGAGTACACTTTTGTTTATCTGGGTCCCTTGTGTCGATGGAGTGAGTGGTAATACGTTGACTCCGTTGACGATCAGACGATGGTTATCGGTTCTCTGAAGGTCTGGATTACTCTGGGTGCTGGAGCTTGCTGAGAGGAGAAAGACGTTGAGTGTCTGTATCTGCCTCTCTGGTGGTGTGTTCGTTCGTTTTTTTCGTTCGTGGGTGAGAAGAAAATGATCCCTCTATTTATAGCTTTGCAGGCTGGCTGCTCATGCGCGCATATGTAGGGTGCGCCTGGACGCGGGAACGCCACGTGGTGATTGCTGATGGAGGCGTATGGACGCTGTGCCCTGATTGAGGGGTTGAATTCTTCATGCTGCTGTTGTGAGCTGGCATGTAGCAGAGAAAAAGATCTTTCTGTTGCTGAGATCTTGGGTGAATCGAATCAAAGGACACGTGTCATCGGCCCATGGCTCGAAGATCTCGGATTTGATGGAGAGTGATCTGGTAGGATATGCCTAGGATTGGGCGCATGAGGAGGCTTTGGCTCGTAACCTTTAGGAGTCACGAACCATTCGGGGTGTATGGCTTTTGAGGCGCATGCAGAGCTTTAATGGTGACTTTTCTTCTGTCTTTAGGGATCAGTGAAAAGTCTGAGGCACGTGGCTTTTGAGGCACATGCAGATTTAGGCACATGGCTGCGGAGGCGCATGCAAGATGATTGGGTGGCCGCGTGGCAGTAGCCGTCGGAGAAAAGTAATGATGATGCTGACGTTGGCGACGCTTCGTCTTCTGAACTGTTCAGACTTCGGGAGGCGTGCTGCTAACTCTGTCAGTTTAGCATTTAATGTTTTTGACATTCGATGGACAGCTGAGTGGGCACATCGGTTGGCGTTCCACTAGGCATATGGGGACGCATGGGGGCGCATCCCCTGTGATGCACTTGGTGCTGAAGGGCGCATCTGTGTGATGCGCTTGATGTTAAAGGGCGCGTCTGTGTGATGCACGGTCTGGCCGGCGCATCCGCTTCGTGACACGTCTTTAATAGTGCGACTGTTACGTTCTTCGAGTGCTTTAAATAGCCGTTTTGACTTGGCTGAATTCGAAGCGTCCGGTTCATCCATTAAATGCAAATTTATTGCACGAAATTCGGAGAGCCATCCACTTGGCGCATGGGTTTGATTTGCCCGGCCTATAAATAGTGGCATGGAGAGAGTTTGCTTCTCGTTCTCTCACGTTCTTTCGACATGTTTACTCGGATGCATTCTGTTGATGAGATTCTCCCGAGGGTGAAGATGCGATGCAATGTCTTCATTGATGCACTTGAAGGTGACTGTTACATCCAAAAGTCAGAGTCGAGGGCTTCTGAGGCAGGCAGAAGGTGCATGTTGCATCCAAAGATAGAGATGCTCGAGCCTCGTCTCCGTTATTCCGGAAGAGCCATAGATCGGAATGGCGGTGCTGCGACTTTGGAGGCTCTTTCTTCCTTCAAAGTGGGTGTTGCCCACTCTGGTTGTGTTGAAAGCTGCTCCTTTAGCCGCGATTTCGGTTGCGGTCTTCCTTGGTCTTTGGAGGCTCTTTCGAATCCTCCCCTGGCCACAGGTCGGCTTGCGGTGCTCTTCTCTTCCTCGGTTTGGGGAGCTCTTTCTTCAGCTAGAGGGTTGATTGCCACCCTCGTTCTGCTCAATAAATGCTTTATTCGTCGAAGCATTTAGACGGCGGTGAGCCTGGCTGGAAGAGCGGCACATAACTGGGCTGCTGAAGGGATGCACATAACTGAGCTGCCAAAGGGATGCACATAACTGAGGATGCACATAACTGAGCTGCTGAAAGGATGCGCCCCGCTGAGGGCGCATGGTGGAATGTGCCTGAATGAGGGCACATGGTGATCGCTATGCCTGGCTATAGACTTAGGGTCTTTTCTTTTTATAGAAGTTCTCCTTTGTACAACCTTTTCTAGACATGTAATAGACTTTTATATGTAATAAAAAGTCCTCTTTCGATGTCCATATTTGTTGTTTTTGCTGTGTGAAGCACTTTGTCCAAGCTCTCTGGCGCATGTAGGGTTTGGCGCATAGGATTTCTGGTCCTAAAATTCCATGCTTCTACAATATATATGGATCAAAAGACCCCTCCGGAGTCCTGCGCGAGCCCCTCCCTCCTACACCTTTGGATCGAGCGAGCATGCGCGCGACATCCGCTCGATCCAACGGTCGAGCGCGTCGGAACTCCCGCGGGGGTCCCGATCCGCTCCCTATATATATGGGCGGATAAAAGACCTATCCCCAGAGCCCCGCGAGAGCCCCTTGTTGTAATTCTTTTGCTTTGCTTCTTGAATAATCTGCAAAAATAATAATAAAGAAAATTAAAATGTTATCGGCCTCCGGGAAAGTCGCACACATAGCACTGCCCTAAGAGTTAATTCAGGTCTATGTGCATACTTTATCCGAATGCTCCTAGTGGTAAAATTATCGCTCTACCGGTATCTCCTCGTCGCACACAACGGAAAGAGAGCGACGCTTAACTTAGGTCTACCCAGAGCAAGAATGAAGAACAGAAGAGGTTCGAAAAGACAAGATTTTACGTAGGATTTTCAGTGCGTTGAGAGAAAAAAGAACAATTCTTTTTATAAGCATTCTCCAAAGGACATGAGAGTTACTTCCAATTAATTTGTCAATAAAACACAATTAAACGGACGTTACAAAGCAAAAACAAATATAAAACATGTGGTTCATTGAACCTGGACAGAAATTATTGTATTTAAACGTTTTAAATTTAATAGATTACAAACGGTCATAAAATAAAGGAGGAGAAAAAAGATTTTTAAGGTCTCAGTCCGAACCCGAAGAGAAAATCGAATGGCATTTGGCGCCCGCAGATGTGGATACGTACCCGTACCCGCTACGCTCGCCGAACCAAACCGAACCGAGCTGGGCCAGACGGCGGCGGCGCATGCATGTGGCCCATAGGGCTCCCACGTAATAATTCAATAAAGCAAAAGGAAAAGCCTTATATGCACAATACATTCTCCCACTCCAACCGATTTGGGACTATTCTTTGAGGAGTTAAGCTTTTTCTCAATTCAATGTGTGTGTGTGTGGACATACACACACAATAATTCAAAGCCAACAATCCCCCCCCCCAAAAAAAAAGTCAAGTTCCAAAGTAATAGAAGGAAAGAAAATAAGTGAAGAATAAGAGAATTTATGGGCAGTTATATTCTATGCATAGATGAGATGGATTACAGCCTTGAATCTCACTTAGTGATTATTATCTTTGTCTGAAGAAGAGCTTGATGGACTACGCCTTGAATCAGTCTTCTTGAACCAGATTTAAAAATAACACACATAGTACGCCAGAGGTACTTGGGTCTATCAGGTGGCACGTTTGATTTGGCCATGCGCACTTTTCCACATTCATGATAGTTGTCTAGGATCGCCCTGTCCTATAGTCGTGACCTTCACGACCTCTTATATAGGTAAGTACTCAAGGGTTGGTGATAGGAATCAACCCCGTATATCATCCTTGGACTTATTAAAAGTTAAAACTCACTCTAACCATATCACACCGGAACACTGTCACCATAGGGATGGGGTATCCATGTACACATGTACAGCCTCTTGGACATTTATTTTAAGAGAATTTAATCTCAGAGTCAGTGTTTCATAATAGTCACCTAGTCCAGCTTGTTCCTACCCATTGAACCGGCTTCTTGGGATCTCGAGTCATAATCGATTGGGTTGCCATTGCTGGTGACTAACTTATGGGCTTAACCCCATCCCCTTGATGATTCTAGGACTAATTTCCTAGACAAACTCTTTGTCTAGAGTAAACAGACTCTTCATCAAGAGATCTGTAAAGTTCTTATGATTTTTATTGTCAAGAACCACATTTTTGCCTTTTAGGCGCTTTTAATATCTTGAAATCTAGTTGCAGGTACCTGTTCATTTTAGAATTCATACAATATCATGCTTTAACAGCATAATTTATAAAAATGATAGGTACAAAAATATGTAGATCATGCATAAGCATAATAAGATGCTTGATCTACTCAGTTTTAATATATATCATAAAGTCATAACATAAGTGAATGAACTTTAGGCATGAATCTATTCGATATATCCATAATAAGATATAAGAGCCATTCAACTTCGACACAAGCCATTTTTAAATATACCATTTCAAATTCTTTGATACTTCTATATATAATAGTTGTCACATGGACCTATCAACTTATGAATATCTAAGTTGTTCCACGGGTGAAGCCGTTAGTGTTTTTATATACGAAGAATATGTCATATAATGACTCAGAAAACACATAATTCTATGAAACTATTAGTAGTCCATTTATTTAGGAGTACTTGGTTTGACTAAGCCAAATATTTGGGTTACTCCTAAATCATACTTTGTGTCATCAGATTCATTAGAAATATATATGATTTCACTAATATCTGATATAAGTCCTATGATAGTGAGCTATAACTTATCTGACTCTGTCATCTCTTAAAGTAAGATACAATAACTTCTTCTTTGACTCTAAAGATTTATCTTTACAAGCCATGTTTACAAAAATGGCAGTCTATAGTTTAAGTGGTTTTGCTAATTGACCTTATCAAATCTTTAGTTTATCAAGTTTTGATCAATTTGGGTTAGATGTAGGGGCCGGTTCCCAGCTAGTGGAGATTCATAGGAGGACGATTAAATATCGTGTCGCTTAGAGCTATTTACGCCTGGTTGACAAAAGGACCATTTCGGCTTGTACACAAAATAATATCAACTTTTAAAATTTTAGATTTATAGGAATTTGCAATATCACTAGACTATTTTCTTTTGACTAAATTGTTTGAATGTGTCAAAGAAAATTATAAAGTCATAGTTTACATGCAAACCAATGTTTGCCTAACATAATTTAAATATTGTGACAAAACAATATTGTGATTTTTTTTCTAACTAAAAATTCTAGTATTGAGATAATATAGCCATTTAAGGTTTAAACATGCGAACCAATCAAAATATATATATCTTTCAACATCACCATAATCTATAAACATAAACTAAGAAAATTGGCTCACTCATTCCACAATATATATATATATATATATATATATATATATATATATATATATATATATATATATATATATATGGGAGCGGATCAAAAGCCCCCCTTAGAAAACCCCCTAAAAAAACCCCTCACTCTAATTCGTAATATTAATGTTAATATTAATGTTAATATTAATGGTTATGTTAATATTAATTTTAATATTAATGTTAATGTTAATATTAATTTTTTTATATTAATGTTAATGTTAATGTTAATGTTAATGTTAATATTAATGTTAATGTTAATGTTAATATTAATTTTAATGTTAAGTTTAATATTAATTTTAGTATTTAATGTTAATGTTAACATTAATATTAACATTAAATTACGGATTAGAGTGAGGGGGGTTTTCTAAGGGGGGCTTTTGATCCGCTTCCTATATATATATATATATATATATATATATATATATATATATATATATATATATATATATTTGTCCAACTAAACTTGGAAGTCAAAATGAATAGAATATGTAGGTAAATGTGAAAAAATACATTTCTTGATGATCAGAGTATTTTTGTACTTCTTGAGTTCGGCCTAGTAATATAGCACTTCAGAAGAAATACCATTGTGTACATCATTTTTAGATAGTTCCACTATTCTCACTAAATATCTAATAGTATCCAAGAATTTGGAAAAAATAGATTTATAAACATCAAGTTTATAATAATAGAGGAAAAAGCTTTGAATTACTTACCTTCATTCTTAGCATGTTTGAATCTTTCTTAACAAGTCATAATCTTTAATGTTTCTGACTAGGAGAAATAACCTTACAAAGATCATGTTAATGATAAGATAATTCAAAAATAAATTTGTACTACCATCACCGTTAATATGTTGCCCATTTAAAACATTTATAATGATTCTGACTTCAACAAAATAGAAAAAATTTACATATTTAACAAAAATGTAAATGAAACAGTGCACAACCTTGTTCATTCTGGCACAACAATGTATTTATGCACAACAATACAATTTTGCTACGAAATTTTTAATGGTAAAAATAATTCAACAATTATTTCATGAATAATGACGAAAACAAAACAAAATATATATTGACTAAAACATCAAAGTAGTACTAACATCTTACGGGCATTACCGTTCTGTTTCAATATGATTGAATCTTAAAATTCTGACAATATTGAAATGAGATTTTCCTAGGAAACTTTACCTGACAAACATCAAGCTGAGGGCAATTTTGACATTGAAAAATATTAGACAATTTTGGCATTGAAAAACATTAGACAATTTGGTCAGGCTAAAAATCTTTACTGGCAAGTTTTTCTCATCTTATACAAATCAAGACAGATTTGGCTTGGCCCAAATAAACTATGGACCTTATCAATACTTTGCAGGTCATAGAGATCCATTGAACTATCTCATTGCAAGACCTTTCCTGGTGCAGTGGGAATATATAGTACGAGGGAATCTTTACATTGGGAACCATGTGGGAAAAAAAATGTTCATGGAAAAACTAGTTAATCGCGTGTAAACTACAATCCAATATGTTTTGCTTGTCCCGATCCAAAAATTGTTCCAAAGAATCAGATTTGGCATATATCAATAAATATCTATCTAAAACTTTTGTTCTCTTCCCATATAGAAAACATACTACAAATCTTGATTTACTGTTTAGAGATTCACATGACAAAAAAGATGGTCAACCATGTGAAATCATTACGAAAGTGTTTCCATTAGTAAAACATAATATATGTATTGTAAATGAATTTATCATATATGTCAAACATAATATATATGTATATCTTCCATTAGAAAGGAATTTGTATAATTGTAATTTAAGGATCTTATATAAAAAAATTATTCTTGACATCGAGTTATAATTCTAGTTGTACAAAAAAAAATATAGAACATATCCATATAATAAAAGAATAAAATGTGTCTACAAGACATTGTTCAAGCAAGGCATAAAACTTCATAGATTTCAATTTCAAGTTAGGGGCCCAGATGGACATATAAAGACTAAAAGTAGAATTTGAAAATTTAATTTCAGTGCTAATCGCTTATCAAATAAACTTCAAAATGAACAACATTTCTATCACTATAAAAAAATTAAGCCAATCTGCTAGTGAAGAACATCTCAACTATGTGGTCTTAAGAATGAGTTGAATGACCATTTCAACTAATAATGACTACTGACTTTAGACCAAGAAAGCAGTCAGCAATCAACATATTTACTTCACTGGAAGAATACATTGTTGGAATCCTCACAATACTAAATGATTCTAAAATCTATGCAATAATAAATTACAGGTTTGTGTAAAATAAAATGTGGAGCAATATGTTCACCATTTGGTTGTTAACTAGGATTGAAGAAATTACATGGATATCAAAACATGTGAACAAAGCCTACTCATTTTCTGGAATATGGTAAGTAAAATTAATACTATTTCGATACTATGCAAAATTTCATGTCATATTGACAGAACATTGAGGAATATGGGACTAGTATCACATACAATACTTAGAATATGAGGGCTCTGAGCAGAAAATATTTGGAGGTTCTTAATTTGAATTGTTTGTAATACTAGCATCATGTGATAAAAATAAAACTACAAATTAGCATTACCATTCAATAACATCAATATTGATACTATCAACTAGTGTAATGTAAAACAAACCAAAGAACAATGCAATTTGGTAATGTGTGACTATACAGATCCCTCAACCTAAACAAAATGAATGGTGTATGACTCAGAACATTAGCTTACATTTCTTCCTATAAAATAATAATCCGAATGAGTTCATTAGCCAATAATATAATAATCTAAAACTGGAATCACCTGAAATCAGTCTAAAATAATGCATAAAACCATCATCATTTTCTTCAACAAAAAATGTTAGTGCATAAAATTGGCCATATATTTTTCTTTAAGAATACTGCCGATCTTCTAACCAAATAGAATAATTACAACACTATATCTGGTCTACAAATGATCTAGTGGTTCTTTGTTTGGAATTTAGAAGAACACGAACAAATCTAGTGATTCTTCTATATATATATATATATATATATATATATATATATATATATATATATATATATATATATATATATATATATACACTTTTTCCCTATCCTGCTATCTATCCTATTAACTGTAGGTCAAACCACAAAGAAGTCGGTCAGTAGTGAGTCCAATTTAAGTAGTAGATAGTCTACAAAGAAGTCGGTCAGTAGTGAGTCCAATTTAAGTAGTAGATAGTCTACATAAATATATAGGAAGAGAGACTGAAAGCAAACAGTTCACTAAAATATCGAAATAGAGCTTCAAGCAAGATGTCCATAGCTTGATCCCTTGCCTTTCACATATAGCTATAACAGTAAACCGATATATATATATATATATATATATATATATATATATATATATATATATATATATATATATATATATATATATATATATATATATATATATATATATATATATTTTTTTTTTTTTTCTTTTTATATATATATATATATATTTATATATATATATATATATATATATATATATATATATATATATATATATATATATATATATATATATATATATATATGAGGAAAATGTACCTAAGGTCGACCTCATTTTCCTCACTTTACAACATTTTTTTCTTGAATTTTTTTTTATGGGATTCATCTACACCTTATTGATTGGCAACATACCAAATTTCAAGAAAAAATAATATTGTTTAGCCCCCTATCTATTCCTTGCAAAATCGACGGTCTAAAACTTTGCTGCTACACCGTCGATTTTGCACCTTATTGATAGGGGGCTAAACAATATTATTTTTTCTTGAAATTTGGTATGTTGCCAATCAATAAGGTGTAGATGAATCCCATAAAAAAAAATTCAAGAAAAAAATGTTGTAAAGTGAGAAAAATGAGGTCGACCTTAGGTACATTTTCCTCTATATATATATATATATATATATATATATATATATATATATATATATATATATATATATATATATATATATATATATATATATATATATATATGCAAATGACTTCTAGCCTAGTGGTTAAGAGAGATGCATGCGGCCCAAGTGGTCGGAGTTCGAGCCCCAGTGGAGGCGTGTTAAGAAAATCCGGCCCTTGACTTAGATTCTTAAGAAAATTCGATGTGGAAAATGATAACATAATTAACTCTTAGATTGTTGTAATCCTTTTGCTCTTTTCCTTACATAATCTGCAAAAAAATTAAAATGTTTGTTCGAATGCTCCTAGTGGTAAAATTTTTGCTCTATCGGTATCTTCTCGTCGCACACAACGGAGAGAGAGCGACCCTTGACTTAGCTCTGCATAGAGCAAGAACGAAGAACATAATTAGAGATTCGGAAAGACGAGATTTTCATATGATTTTCAGTGTGTTGAGAGAAAAAAAGAACGATTCATTTTATAGGCATTCTCCAACGGACAGGAGAGTTACTGCCAATTAATCAATCAATAAAACACAATTAAAACGGACGTTACAAACGTTACAAAGTAAAAACAAATATAAAACATATGGTTCATTGAACCTAGACATAAATTATTGTATTTAAACGTTTCAAACTTAATAGATTACAAACGGTTAGAAAATAAAGGAGGAGCCAAAAGATTTTTAGGGTCTCAGTCCGAATCCGAAAAGGAAATGGAATCGACATTCGACGTCCGCAGATGTGAGCACGTACCCGTACCCATTACGCGTGCCGAACCGAACCGGGTCGGA
Source organism: Iris pallida (assembly GCA_029216955.1). NCBI lineage: Eukaryota > Viridiplantae > Streptophyta > Magnoliopsida > Asparagales > Iridaceae > Iris > Iris pallida. The sequence goes on along the minus strand of JANAVB010033219.1, from coordinate 23,888,589 downwards.
CGGGGTGGCGTGTGCGTGAGACCCATAGGACTCCCACACAATAAGCTAATGAAGCAAAAAGAAACAAAGCATTATATGCACAATCCATTCTCCCACTCCAACCGATGTGGGACTATTCTTTGAGGACTTGAGATGTGCTCAATTCAACGTGTGTGTGTGTGTGGACATACACACAGCAATTCAAACCCCCCTCCCTCCCCCCCCCCCCCCTCCCTTCATGCATCGTTGGATTGAACGGACCGTATAAAACCTGCGCGCACAGCGCACTTGTTCGATCCAATAGTCGAGCATGACAGAGACTCCCGCGGGACTCCGTATATATCTAAAACTACAATCTTCTATGTAACATCGAGTACACTATATCAGATTTGGACCGGGTCACATCGGTCTATGCAACTTCCCAACGGTTGAGAAAAGAAAAGAAAAAAATGGATAGAATCTTATTAAATCTTTGGTTGCAGAACGTAGGTCCATACAAAAAAGCTAAGACCTTTGAAAAAGTTGCGTGTGTATGGGATAGATAGATACCCACCCCAACTGTGTACTTCCCCACAGCTTCATTACTACTCCGACTACTAGTAACCACCCACCAGTTGTTTTAGTACACGCGTATCAGTTTTGGGGACCGCCAGATATACGTCTCCCGTGCGTGCAACACCAACCAAACTCCAGACCAGACGTTTGGTTGCTTCAGTAAAAGCCGCCCACCTGGGCCCCCCACCAAACGTGGCGTGACATCAGCTCCGCTCCCGCGTGGTCCCCCCCGGACCTCGACACGAAACCCGCCCCCTTGATCCATTCCGGGTCCGTACTCGCCACGTGCACCTCATGCCCCCGTCTCCAATTCACAAAAAAAAAAAAGGTAAAATAATTAATTAATTAAATGGCAAAGCGAAATCTTCTGCGTAGATTCCGAAGGAGACTAAGACCGCCTCGCGGGCCCCGCACACCCCCCATCAAAAGCCGGCCGCCGCGCATCCCTACTGCTCCAATAAGCGGGACCCACCCGGTCTGTTCGGAGACAAACACTCAAAAGGAAAGAGAAAGTGTAGTAGCCGTCCGTGTCCGTGTCGCTTTTCGGACCGGACGGCCCGACGGGTATACGTGTCTGCGGATCTCGAGGCAGGCGTCGTCAACACGTTCCCACTTCTCTCGGCCGACCAAATAATTTATGTTGTTTTGCATAAAAATCCTCCTAACATGTTACTATTTGCTTAGAAGAAGTCGCAGTAAATTTGGTTTTCAAACAACTTTTAGCTGTGGCAGACAACTGAGCTTTACAATAAACTGGATCTAAATTCACAATAATTCGGTCTAACTTAATTTGAGATATATTTTTGTTGGATAATTAAGTTCAGGGATTTGTTCGCCACAGAAAATAATTGTAGAGGACTTTTTTTTTGCATAGAAGGCATTATTGTATAGTCTTACAAACAAATATGACGACAATATGGATATTTCATTGATCGGCAAAAGAGGTTACAACGCCGGAAATTAAATTCACGGGCGAAAAAAAAGAAGGAATTTAAGTTCATATTTACAAAGTTTTTTTTTTCTTCCATTCCTTCCTCCTCTTGATCTTGCCTCTCTAGTTTTTGTTTTTTCTAGATCTCGAAACAAGAAAAAAAAAATACAACAAGAACTCGAAATGAAAATTAAAAATTATGGTCCCCTTGAAAGTTGCCAGATCTATAGATTCTCCGGCGGAGGGAGGTTGAGATCCAGATCGAACCCGAACAGCCTCTTCGTGACCACCGGAGGCGGCGCCACGTCGACGACCGACGACGAGTCGGAGTCGCTCTGGACGCCGCCGCCGATCGGTGTCCGGAAGTCGGCGAACATCATTGCCGACCTCTGCTGCTTCTGGCTCTTCGCGGCCTCCGATCTGACCATCGCGTCGAAGTAGAAGAACGGATGACCCGCCGCCGCCGGATTCGGGACCGGTCCCGCCGCCGCCGCAGTCGCCGCCGCGGCAGCCGCCAAGGAGAAGTTATGGAAAGGGAACCTCGCCGGTGGGCCCCGGTGGAACAGCTCAAGATCCAGCGGCGGGAGCGGCGTGGCGAGCGGGGGGACGGCGTTCTCGCGGCTGGAGGACTCGAGGGTGCTGCTCTGGCTGCTGGGGCTCCCGGCGGGGGCTCCCACGAGGAAATTCTCGGGGGAGGGGAAGTTGGTCTTGGCCTTGGATCCGCGGAACTCGCGCGCGGCGGCGTCGTAGGCCCTGGCGGCCTCCTCGGCGGTGTCGAAGGTGCCGAGCCAGACGCGGCTCTTCTTCCCTGGGTCCCGGATCTCGGCGGCGTAGCGGCCCCAAGGACGCTTCCGAACGCCCCGGAAATGCACCTCCTTGACGACTCCGGCGGATATGGCCGGAGCGGTCTTTGCTCCTCCGGCGGCGGCGGCGGCGGCGGATTTATCTCTCGGAGACATGACTATTGATTTCGTTCTTGGGAGGAGGAAGAAGAAGAAGGGGAGAGTGGAATAAGTTTGGGAAGTGGGGGGACGAGTTATATAGAGAGGGGAGGGGGAAGAGAGATTGAGAGAGCGAGCGGTGGAGCGGAGAAATTGACAAATAATCGGCGCAGTCAACGAGCCGTTTGACTGCGCTCGCCATTAGCCATATTAAACTGTAGCCGCCCCTCTCTCCATCCACCTCGTCCTGAAGCGTGAGCGGTATTTTCCTTTTAATATGTTCCTGAATCCTGTCACCCTCTTACCCGGGATTTTAGACCCCACCAAACGGGTCAGATTTCTGACCCAACCGGTGGGTGGGTGGACCGTATGTGTTAATTTGGTTGAACCGGACTACTACTGTCCTAATGGACCGCCTAGCTATTTGGCCTTTTCCATTTTTCACTAATAACTGATTTTATATGGGGGAAAAAATCTTTATTTAACCAGGGATAATAAGCCGAGAAACCAAATACAATAATAATCTTGAATTATGTATATATCGGAGGCAAAGGAAAAAAAAACCAAAAAGACTTCTGTCAACGATATACTGATTTAGAATATTAATGTGGATTCGTGAAGGATGAGACAATTGGAGGATAAGTGGTCGTTTTGAAATTATCGGTTATGGGATGAGCCAACCGGAGCTCAATGCATGGGGGAAGATCCACAACGTGGTGCAAGGTGTAAATATTTGTATTTTGTACAAGATACCGATCCTATGTTCTGTACGTAGAAAGAAATCGTTACTTGACCTAATTTATCACGAAATAATATTTATTGCGATGCTGCTAGTTTACATACGCCATCTTAAGTTGTTTGCTTTGTATGTTCTTTTTTGATTTTTTTGTATGTGATTATAAATCAGATTAATTGTGTGTTCATGTTCTATAAAAGAACTACGTCACCGAAGATCGGAGGAAATTACATGACTAGAATGGCATATTCTCCCTTGTAGACACGTGTACCTTGATTATGACATCCTGCGATACAAATATGTTTATAATTAGTGTTGGAGTATTGAAGTCAACCATATATGGGTAAATATATTCTTTATAGTCGACATTCGTCAATAGCGTTTAAATTTGGTCCGTGTTACGTGGATCCGTTAAATGTGGGGACCACACATGACTGAAAAGTAATCATTATAGAATGAGAATATGGGAAAGGGTAGGGATGGAAATATCGATCGGAAGTCGATGCGTGGAGGGACTCTACGTTGCTGGTGCAAGGATGTGGATACTACTCGTGAGCATGCGAGATACTAAACTGATGTCCGGTTGGGAGGGGGCATGGTTTTTTAGCCTAATTTATTATAATAATGTTGTTTCACATTATCTCATTCCATAATGATTACTTTTCAATATAATAATAATACTGGATTATGTATATACCAGAGGCAAAAGAAAAAAGAAAAAGACTTCTGTCAGCGATATACTGATTTAGAATATTAATTTGGATCCGTGAAGGAGGGGACCATTGGGGGATCATAAGTGGTCATTTTTGACTTATCGATTAGGGGATGAACCAACTGGAACTCGATGTGTGGGCGAGATCCACAACATGGTGCAAGGTGTAAATATTATATGTTGTACAAGATACTGATCCTATGTTCTCTACGTAGAAAGAAATCGTTATTTGACCTAATTTATCACGAAATAATACTTATTGCATTGCTGCTATTTTACATACACTATCTTAAGTTGTTTGCTTTGTATGTTATTTTTGGATTTCTTTGTGATTATAAACCAGATTATTTGCGTGTTCTTGTTCTATAAAAGAACTACTTACCAAAAGATCGGAGGAAATCACATGACTAGAATGTCATATTCGATCCCTTGTAGACACGTGTACCTTAATTATGACATACTGCGATACAAATATGTTTAGAATTAGTGTTGGAATATTGAAGCCAACCAAATACGGGTGAAGATATTCTTTATAGTTGACATTTGTCAATAATGTTTAAATTTGCCTCTGCGTGTTACTTGGATTCGTTAAATGTGGGGACCACACAGGACTGTAAAATAATCATTATGGAATGAGAATATTAGAGAGGGTGGGGATAGACCTATCGGAAGTCGAAGCGTGGAGGGTCTCTACGTGGTTGGTGCAAGGATGTGGATGCTACTCGTGGGCACGCGAGATACTGAATTGATGTCCGATTGGGAGAGGGAGGAGGGCATGATTATTGAGCCTAATTTATTATAGCAATGTTGTTTCACATTATCTTCCTCAAGTTATTCACTTTCTTAGTGCATCTTCAATTTTTTGTATTTGTAAACCAAAAATAATTTTGTATTCGGTGCTAATTAAGAAAGGATAGTTGACTAAGAATATAATATTGCCTTCTTTGCTCTTATGTATACCCGTGTATTTATTGCGAGTGTGCGGTACAAAAATATTTGGTATTAATACTCGAAGATGATACACATATGGGCAACAAGATTTATGCTTAAGGGACCTAGTCATTTATGTTGGAACCAAATATCTAGATCTTGAAAACAACTTAGATTGGCATGTCAATGGTTTTGAATAACCTATTGGGATGATCCATTCCATATATGTTTGAAATCAAATTTTGCTACTAAAACGAGGGTATAGATGAATTTAACCGCAAGTTCAATTACATATGATAGTTGAAATTTTAGAGTTAAGTTTGTTTACTTAACTACCAAATCCAAAATATTTTTAGCCTTGAGTTCAAGTTACGAGTCACTTCTAGAACTTAAAATTTAGGTTAATTAATAGCCGATCAACCTGCCATAAATTTTGATTAAAAACTAAAATAATATTATTCATACCTCCAAAATATTTTTCTAAACCACTCTTCCTTATATGACAGATGACGTGGCGGTTAATATGACAGTTGATATCACAAATTAAAATTTAAATTTAATAATAACATTATTAGTGTTAATATTACAAAAATTTGGATAATTAATTTTTGGATTAAAAATTATCATGCCAATTATCATGTTAGATGTCTCTTCGGTTGTCACTTAAGAAGATATGATTTAGGAATACAAATAGCATTATTCTAAAATTTATTTGATTATGCTCTTAAAGTCAAAGTTCAAAATGGACTAATTTTGGCTAAAAAAGAATATCTTTTTGTATTCTAGATGTCACTACTTGCAAAAGGAGCAAGCATGAAGATGTAGGGGAGCTTTGTGCAAAAACGAACACCAATCAACTGCACGGAAGGAGTGGGAAACTGCAAACTATCAAGAAAGCAACAGCTCAACAAAATCCAACGGCTGCGGACGCGCCCACATGTCACCTAATCCAGATCCTTCCGCGTATTCATTAACTCGTTAGCAACATGCTGACGATTTTCTGAAAGGATGCAAAAAAAAAAAAAAAAAGCGGGAAGAGTTCGTGGAAGAAGGGAGGGGGAAAAGAAAAACTAAAGAGCGGAGACGGACGTCACGTGACGGCGACGCCTCCCGCGTCCTTACGTGCCGCCTAGAAAACTATTATTTTAGGTGGCCCCGAGACGTGTCAGTCGCTCGCCGACACGGACCGGATCGGCTCCGACCGGAATTTTGAACCGATTGTTAATTAACAAAGCGGCCGTCCTTGTCTTCAGTTGGTGGCAGTCGGCAATGTGTGTGGTGGTTCAAACCATTCTTGAACTGGTCCATTTGGTTGCTTTCTATTGGATCTTATTAGTTTAGTAGTGGACTAAGCCGTCTTTTGCCTTTTTATTATGGGATTTTTTGACTTTCATCCCACTTATTAATATGCATTTGTACTTACATCCCACTTTTTAATTTTATTTGACTTACATCCCACTTTTGTCACTAAAAATATTTTTTGTGACAAAACGAATACTTTTCGTGACAAAATAAATACTTTTAGTGACAAAAAGTGGGATGAAAGTCTAAAAAAATTAAAAAGTGGGATGTAAGTACAAATGCATATTAATAAGTGGGATGAAAGTCAAAAAATCCCTTTTAGTATTAGCTTTATGCGAGCCAATTATACCACTAATGAGAAATCCGGTCCTCTAGTTTTCTAGAACTGCACTTTGTCGTCCTAAAGATTGTTTAATGATCCAGCAAAGACCTATTTGTCATCTAAGTTCCCATATAAAATATATTGCATAATTGATCCCTTTTACCAGTCGAGCCAAATACATCTTCAAACAGTCCACATACAAGGACGGCACCAAAAACTTGAGTCAACTCAGACTGAACAAAATATTTCTTCTTAATTTTTTTTTTTGGAACAATGAATTGGTGTATACAATATCTAGGATTACAATCCAATAGAGACATAATTATAAAAAAATTCAAAGGCATCATCTCCAAAAAAATTTGTAGGTATAATAATATAATATTATATTAAATAGTATTATTTTTCATACAATAATGAATTACATTTCATAATTGTTCTCTACGAATTTTCATACTTTGAAAGCGTTTAACTACATATTTTGTAATACTACTAAGTGTTTGCCATTAAAATCTTTTGATTGTAAATTTCAATACAAACAAAACAGTGTTACAATGTAGGACTTAGACGTAGTCCTAGGAGTACACTTTTGTTTATCTGGGTCCCTAGTGCCGATGGAGCGAGTGGTAATGCGTTGACTCCGTTGACGATCTGACGACGGTTCTCGGTTCTCTGAAGGTCTGAGTTACTCTGGGTGCTGGAGCTTGCGGAGAGGAAGAAGACGTTGAGTGTCTGTATCTGCCTCTCTGTGTGTGCTAGTAGGTCTGTCTCTGTATATGTATGTCCGTGTGTGGAAGAAGAAAATGATCCCTCTATTTATAGTCTACAGGTTGGCTGCTCATGCGCGCATATGTAGGATGCGCCTTTTTGTGGGGATGCCACGTGGTGATTGCTGATGGAGGCGCATGGACGATGCGCTTTGATTGAGGAGTTGAACTCTTCTTGTTGCATTTGTGGGCTGCGGCAGAGCTGACACGTAGCAATGGAGAAGATCTTTCGGTTGCTGAGATCTTGGGTGATTAGCACCCCTTCATAGGCTGAATCAAGTCAAAGGACGCGTGTCGTAGGTCCATGGCTCGAAGATCTCGAATTTGGTGGGGAGTGATCTGATAGGATACGTCTGGAAATGGGCGCATGAGGAGACTTTGGCTCGTAACCTTTAGGAGTCACGAACCAGTCGGGGCGCATGGCTTTTGAGGCGCATACGGGGCTTCAGTAGTGACTTTACTTCTGTCTTTAGGGATCAGAGAAAAGTCTGAGGCGTACGGCTTTTGAGGTGCATGCAGAGATTTAGGCGCATGGCTGCGGAGGCGTATACGAGGTGGTTGGGCGGCCACGTGGCTTGTAACTGTCGGAGGAAAGTAATGATGATGCTGACGTTGGTGACGCTTCGTCTTCTAAAAAAGCTGTCAACTGTTCAGTCCTCGGGGGACGTGCTGCCAACTCTGTCAGACTTCAGCATTTAATATTCTTTGACGGATGATGGGCTGTTGAGTGGGAGCATCGATCGACGTTCCACTAGGCACATGGGGACGCATGGGCGCATCCTTATGAGGCACTTGGTACTGATGGGCGCATCAGTTGTATGTCGCATCTTCATTGGTCCGTGTGTTGAGTTCTTCAGAGCATTAATGGCTCTCTGACTTAGCTGAATTCGAAGAGGCGAGTTCATTCATCATAAATACAAGTTCATTGCACTGACTTCGGGAAGGTTGCCACTTGGCGCATGGGTTTGATTTGCCCTGGCCTATGAATAGCAACAGTTTGAGAGAGTTTTGTTGGCTCTCCCTTGATTTCTTGACGAAGATGGATTCGACTGATCCTCCTCCTTGGCAAGACGTTGTACTGTGGATAATGGTTCTTCTTGTTCGAAGAAGCTTTGATGGTGAACTCCTTCAGACGACTGAGATTTGCCGAGTTGGAATGAACACAGCAGTTTATGTTCGAACGGCTTGCTGGTACGACATCGAGTGCCAAGTTGAATGCATGGTTTGGGTTTGATGTGCCCAAGCCTCATTATGATGGAAGAGCCCCAGACTGGCAGATGCGCCTGTGCGTTGACGAGGAAGTGATTCACTCTGACGGGACGGAGTGATGCGCTGGAAGTAATACGCTGGGCTGAGACGACGCGGCTAGCTGAGACGACACGGCTAGCTGAGACATCTGAGTGATGGGCCTAGTTGAGAGTAGGCTGTTATAAAGTCTTCGATTGGTATCATGTTTCTGAGACGATGTCGGACAGGCACAGCATGTTGCAACTGCTGGAACACAGACTGCCTTGGTGGTGGAACCACTATCTTGCAGCCGCAGCAGTTGATGGCGACCGTAGCACAAGTGTGCCCTGTGAGGGGCGCTTATGCTTGTCGTTCGGCTCTCCTGATCTGCGTTTATGAATGATCATATTACGCAAATCATTGACGGAGAGTGCCACCTTTACACTCCCATCAGGCGTATGGCAAGGCCAAGCGCCGGGGTGATCAAGTGAGAGTGCCACCTTTACATCCCATCAGGCGCATGGCAAGGCCAAGCGCCGGGGTGGTCAAGTGAATGTTGCGCCCCCTGAACCAACGCAAAAGATGCGCTCAGATCAGTAGTGGGGGTACAACATTTACAGTGACTTGAACGAACCTCAGACGCACAACCAGTGGAGGCGCAGGAGTTCAAGACCACAGGGTTTGGCTTGCTCGACTTGGTTGCGAACGCAACAGATGCGCCCAAGTGAGACAAGGACTTTGAAGGTCGGCTCGTTTCTGGCACAGAAGTACCCGAGTCAATCTTGTATAGCTTACCATCAGCAACGCGTATGATTGTGAGCGCATGCTTCTGGTTTGCCGTTGGCATAGCACGTTTGAGGCGCATGGCCCGTGCCGCCTTGGACTTCTTCGTACCAGCCCGCTGGGGTGCATAGTACTCAGAATCCAAATTCTTCTCGCCACGACAGCGAGTGAAGAACTTGCAGCCAACCCAAACGAAGAGAGGAACTGCTGCAACTTTTTGTGGCTCGAACGGGCTCCCTGCATAACGGGCTCCCTTTTCTTTATTTATTTTTGGTGCCCCTTTTCAAAGGAGGCAAGAGGGCTCTATATATAGAGTGGAATGAGACCTCTCTTCTTCTCCTTTCCGATGTGGGATTAAAAGTATCCCTTCTTTTTTATGCTTCTACAAGATCCCCTTCAAAGTTTTTAAAACTTTTGGACAAGTTTTGAAATACTTTGAACAAGAAGCATGGACAGTAGAGCTGTTTAGGTGTGACAATCCTATCAGAGGTAGTATACATGTGATAGGTTTGGGTACTTCCACTAGAGAATTTATGTGGACTTATCATCCTTGGCGCACCTTGGTTTTAGGTACAGATAATAAGTTGAGAGAGAGAGAGAACCAACATATTTACTCAGAGGTAGTATGGACACGGTAAATATGGGATTGATGGTAGAGCTTTCCTACTCAGAAGTGATATGGACATGGTAGGAATGACTCTGGAGGGAGATACGCGAAACTACTCAGAGGTAATATGGACATGGAAGTTCTGCTGGGGATGTAATCCTTTACTTTTGAATAAAGAATACAGAGTTTTTGGTGGTGTGTTCATTTTTGCTGTCATGAAATTGATGTTTTGTGTGGACCTATTATCTTTTGCGCACCTTGGTTTTTAGGTACAGATAATAAGTTCGAGAGAACCGACATGTTTACTCAGAGGTGATGTAGACGTGGCAAATATGGGATTCGAATGATAGAATCTTCCTACTCAGAGGTGTTTTAGACGTGGTAGGAATGACTCTGGGGGATACGCAGAACTACTCAAAGGTAATGTGGACGTGGAAGTTCTGCGACCGATGTACGGCAACACAGGGGTTGTTTGTACGGGATGTTTACTCAGAGGTAATGTGGACGTGGTAAACATGAATGGTAGCGTAGTCTTACAGAGCATAAGATTCTGTTTTGTAGGGCGTAGGGGAATAACTCAGAGGTGATGTGGACGTGGTTGTTCTTCTACTGGAGAATGCCACGGAACAACTGGGTTCCGAAAGCGTACGATTTTGTGGAAGGGAATTGTATGTGAGCCCTGATGACTGGGTCCACAGACTCCCTTGTGGAAGTACATGTCTGAAAGATGTCAAGAGTAGTAATTCTTCAGGAACTTGCCGTTGATGGGCATCATGAACAAGTCCCCATTGGGTTTGGCGAGGCGGTAAGCACCGTTTGAGTATACCATCTCTATGATGAAAGGTCCCTCCCACTTGGGCTCGAACTTTCCTGGTGTCTTGTGAGTCAACACCATCGGCCTCCTGACTGCCAGAACCAGGTTACCTACTTGAAAAGTCCTCTGCTTGACCTTCTTGTTGAAAGCCTGTGATATACGGGCTTGGTAGAGTTCGATGTGTTGTTGAGCTATGAGACGTTTTTCGTCAAGTGCCTCCAATTCTCGCAGACGGCGACGTTGATTGTCTTCTTCTGTGAGTTGATTTATGATTGCTACACGGAGTGAGGGTATCTGGATCTCGAGAGGCAGTACCGCTTCGCTCCCCCAGACAAGAGAGAATGGTGTGTTACCCGTTGGGGTCCGTACCGTTGTGCGGTAGGCCCAAAGGCATTCGTCGAGCTTTTCGTCCCAGTCGTGTTTATTGGATGACACGACTTTTTTGAGTAGCCTGACGATCGTCTTGTTAAACGCCTCGGCCAATCTGTTTGCTGCCGGATTGTAGGCGGTTGAGGCCACGTTTTGAATGCGATTCTTGTCACAGAATCTGTTGAAAACATGGTTGATGAACTGAGGACCGTTATCGTGGATAATCCTCTGAGGTATCCCAAAACGGTAGATGACATGGTGCTTGATGAAGCTGACCACCCGGGAGCTCTTTACTTTTGCCAGTGAAACTGCTTCTGCCCATTTGGAGAAGTAGTCGGTGATGGCTAAGATGAAGCGGTGTCCCCTTGATGAAGGAGGGATGATCGGACCTACAATGTCCATGCCCCAGGCTTCAAAAGGCCAAGAGGCGACCGTAGGATGTAGTGGTTCTGACGATGTATGGATGAAGTCAGCGTGGAGCTGGCACGCATGGCACTTTTTAGCATAATCGACAGCGTCGGCTGCCATGGTTGGCCAGTAGTAGCCCATGCGTCACAGTCGATCCTGCAACTTAGGTCCAGGTTGATGGGCCCCGCAGGTTCTATCGCGAGCTTCTCGAAGGGCTTCGGTTGCTTCTTCGTTGGACAGACATCGCAGGAGAAGTCCATCGTAGGAGTGTCGGTACAGCATTTTAGTAGCTGTATCGTAATAGAATCGAAGGAAGCGCCTCCTGACTGAGACGGCTTCTTTCGGGTCCTCTGGGAGAATTTTGTAGACAGCAAAGTCGATGAACGGGAACCTCCAGTCTCAGACATTAACACCAGCACTTGTTGACATGGCATAGGCCATTCGTGAGCACAGGTTGTTTTTAGGACAGACCAAGTCTCGACCAACTACCGTGACGTAGTGTTGAGTTCCGAGGGGTGCTGCCAATGAGGCTTGCAAGGCCGGCCAGAGCGCAGCCTCCAGATTTTGTAAGCGAGGTACATGTTCGATGAAGAACTTAGTGAAGGTTGAAATAATGTTCAATACAACTTCATGATAAGGAATCAGATCTTCATGGCGAACTTCGTATTGCCCTCTGATCTGGTTAACGACGAGTTTTGAGTCACCGTAGGCTTCAAGATGATTCACTCCCAGATGTTGCGCCAGCTGGAGTCCCATAATGAGCGTATTGTACTCGACAACATTGTTGGAGCACGACTTCGAAAGGGAGTAAGCACTTTGGATGACCAGCTGATCGGGGGAGACTAATACCAACCCCACTCCTGCGATGATTTGATCTTTGGGGCCTATTCTTGAAGCGCCATCGAAAAACATCCGCCAGAAGCTTTCTTTGGTGACGTTTGATTCTTGGACCTCATCCGGGATGTCTTCATAGAGTCTTGAGGACTCTGGGATGGGGTGTGCAGCTAAAAAGTCAGCCAGAGCCTGTCCCTTGACGGCTTTTTATGGAACAAATACCATGTTGTATGGCGTTAGCAGGATCGCCCATGTAGCTAGCCGGGAGTTCAATGATCATGGCATCGTCATGAGAACTCTGAGTGGATTGACTCGGGAGATGACATGAATTGTCTGACCCGAGACATAATGACGAGTCTTCTGGTTGGCGAATACCAAAGCCAAATACTCCTTTTCAACGGGGTTGTATTGGTGTTCGATCCCGATCAGTCTTCTACTGAGGTAATAGATAGCTTGCTCATAGCCGGTATCGTTGTTCTGAGCCAGCAGAGCACCGAGGGAATGATCCATGGCACGGACGTAGAGGAGAAATGGTTTGCCGGCGACGGGTGCCACCAGGACTGGCGGACTCGTCAAGTAAGCTTTGATATCGTCGAAAGCTTTTTGGCATTCCTCTGTCCAGACGTAAGAGACTCCCTTCTTCATGAGCTGAGTGAAGGGTTGATATTTTTCGAAAATGTTTGCTATGAACCTCCGGATGTATGCCAGACGCTCCTGCAGGCCTCGAAGTTCTTGGAGGTTCTTCGGAGGGTCCATGTCAAGGATGTCCTTGGTCTTTTCGGGATCGACATGAATGCCTTTTGCCGTGATAACGAAGCCCAAGAACTTTTCGCTAGAAACCCCCAGGAAGGATTTAGCGGAGTTCATCTTGAGCTGGTGCGCTCGCATGAGATCGAAGACTGTCTTCAGGTCTTGTAGGTGATCTCCTTTGAGACGGCTCTTGACTGCAATGTCATCAACATAGCATTCGACTGTCTTGCGAAGATGTTGATGGAAGATGGTGCTCATAGCTCGTTGGTATGTCGCCAGCGTTCTTCAAGCCGAAGGACATCACTGTGTAACAGAAAACCCCCTTCGGAGTCCTGAATGACGTGTGTTTTGCGTCATCGGGGAACATCTTGATCTGGTTGTAGCCCGAACACCCGTCCATGAAAGACATGCGTTCGAAGCCACATGTGTTGTCGATCATCACGTCGGTGATTGGAAGCAGAAATTCGTCCTTCGGGCAAGCAGTGTTGAGATCCCTGAAGCTGATACAGACTCGTATCTTTTCATTCTTCTTGGTGACAGGGACAACGTTGGCTATCCAATCTGGGTGTTGTTCTTCACGGATGAAACCGCTGGTCAAGAGTTTGTCCACCTCCAGATCGATAGCATTCATAATGTCAGGATGAAAACGTCGCTGTTGTTGTTTGATAGGCTTGGCATCGGGTAAGATGTTGAGCCTATGCATCACGATCTGAGGATCAAGTCCTGGCATATCTTCGTAGCTCCAGGCGAAGACATCGATATATTCTTTAGCCAGTTGGATTAAAGACTCCCGGTCTTCTCCTTTTAGGCTTTTGCTGATGAAGATGGGTTTGGAGGTAGATCCATCCCCACGGTCGATCTGCTCGACTTCGTCTTCGGTAGGGGGTTCGCGTAATTCAAAACGAGACTCCCACTATTCTCCCAGGCGTTGAGCCCAGGGTTCTCCCTCGAAGAATTCTGGCATTTGATTTTCGCCTTCATCTTCTTGAGTTTGTACAGATGTCATGTTGGCTGATAGCACTTTCTTGAAGACTGACCCGATGCTGGTATCGGAATCCCAAGTTGATGCTTCGGACGAATGAGAATGTTCTACTCCTGCCTCCGAACTCTCTGGAGTTGACGGCGGCGTGACATAGCCCACCCCCCGTCGAGTTCGATTATAGTAGTCCTGCGGCTTTCCTTTAGGTATCGGAAGCCGGAGAGGAAGACGTCGACCCTTGCCGTATTTCAGACCTTTGTTGCTTTTTAGATCGTACCCCATCTTTTGGATGAGGTATTTGCTTTGTCCGTATACCGATAGACTTGTATTCTGTCGGTATCCGGTTCTTGCTCGAGTGGCAGGTGGTCTTGATGACGTTCGACTTTGCCGAAGATGATAGATCCTTCGTCTCGATTCCGCAGTGGGACTACAAAACAGACCCCTTGGAACGGGACAACTCGATTTACATGATGGACGGTCGTTATTTGTGTTTGTAACGACCGTAGAGCGTTATCTAATGTATACATGTCATTCCAATGTGGAAGACTAGAATAATTAAAAGACACTCTATTATTGATGAAACACGAGATTTATCCCTCGGAATTACATTGTCCAGGGAGGGTGCATCTACATCAGCAGAGATATATTCCCCTAGCTCTTCATCTGTGAGTACTGGGATTGGATCGGGAGAGTCCACCACAGCTTTAATTTTGGGGTCTGAGAGGGCTATGTGGGCCTTCTTCGGCAGCTTAGATGAGGCAGATGATTGCGGCATCTTGCCTTTAAGATGTACCTTCAAAGGTGCCTCAACTGCGCCTTCAGTAATTGGTGCATTCCCCTGTAGTTTTGCCACAAGGAGAGCCGATGTTTGAGGCGGCTTTTCCTTGAGTCGAATCTTCAAGGGAGCTTCAGTAGGTGTTCTACCTGGAGCAGTTGGTGCTTTTCCAGGTAGCTTGATATTCATGGGAGGCAACGTCTGAGGCAGCTTCCCTTTGAGTCGGATTTTTAAGGGAGCGTCTGGAATCATCTCTGGCTCCATGTCCGGCTCTGCTGCCGCTTCTGCTTTATCGTCAACATCATTGGCTTCCTCCTCGTCGGACGACATATACAGGGTAGAATCCGTGAAGTAGGCTTCGACCCCTTTGAAAGGGTCAATGTCCGCGAACTCCGTCCGGATGATGTCATTGGTAGACACATATTTCATACATTGGTGGAGTGTGGATGGTACCACCATGTACTCATGCAGCCACGGACGACCAAGTAGGAGGTTGTAGTTAACGTCGGCGTCCACGACATAACAAGTCACCTCGGTCCTGAGGTTACCGATATGGCACTTTAGCCGTATTTTGCCCAGCGGCTCGCTTTTGCTAGCGTTGAAGCCACTGATTATTGTGTTGGAAGGCGCCAGTCGGTACATTGGGATCCCCAGTGTTGAGAGCAGCATCTTCGGGATGATGCTGAGGGAAGACCCTGGATCGATCTGAATCCGCTTTACCTTGATAGAACCGATATAACCTGTATAATACAGCGGCCTGTTGTGTCGGTTGTGCTTGAGCAGCATGTCTTATTGGATGAAGGTTATATTGGGGATAACCTCATCCGCACAATAACAGTACGCACATGTAGTCGGGAGATCTTCAGGCTGCTTGACCTGACTGATGAAGGATTCAGCATCCTTCAGGGCTTCACAGAGAGCTTCACGCATGTCCTTGGAAAGACGAAGGAGCTCAAACAGAGATAGGCGGGTAGGAGTACTGGCAAGTTGTGCCAGTATGTCGAAGTTGTGGGGCTTGGCTAGTCCCGAAGCATTCTCCTTTCGCAGAGGCCTGTCGAAATGAGCCTCTATATGCTTCTGCTTAGTGGCTACTGGGGGCTTAGATGGGCCCTCTTTCTGGGCAGCAGGGACGGTGCAAGGAGGCACCACCTCGACGGCAGCTTTGTCGGATTGGACGTTCTGTTGTAAACGCGTCTGTACAGGAAGTACCTCTTCCGTAGAGGAAGAGACTATGCGGCTGTTTTCCATAAATAAATTTACTTTATTTATTGTGTTTCTGGAAAAATTATAACTATAGGAATCTGATCTAGAAGACGATCACTTTATCCCTTGGACGATGAGATGAAGAAAACTCGAACTTCGAAGAACTTGGACAGCAACTGGGCAATCTCTCTGTTCTCTCTGAATTGAATGTAGTCTCTGATGAAGATGAAGAAACTCTCTTTTATAGAGTTATGGATAACTGTTCTGAAGCATACGCTCAGTCAGTTACTTGACGTGTGCATAACTGCAGGGACGCGTGGCGAATTCTGATGGAGACACATTAGAGTGCGGTTGAAAGTAGTGGAATATATCTAGGAGAGATTGATGGCATGGATGCCACGTTACATAACTTCTGAATAATTGGATAACTGAGTACAGGACACGTGAGAACGTGTGTTGACTGTACGTTTTAAAGTCATCCTGAATGTATTTGCTGTTATACGCTGTCTTTGTTGAAGAGGAGTCATACGCTACCTTTTGAAGACATATGTCTTGCATATGCTGACTTGGATAGTATAGAGTCATATAAAGCTGATACGCTCACTTTATTAACAAGGAGTCGTATGGAGTCCATACGCTTACTTGATTGACAAGGAGTCGTATGGAGTACATACGCTCACTTGGTTGACAAGGAGTCGTATGAAGTCCATATGCTCACTTGATTGACAAGGAGTCGTTTGGAGTACATACGCTCACTTGGTTGACAAGGAGTCGTATGAAGTCCATACGCTCACTTGATTGACAAGGAGTCGTATGAAGTCCATACGCTCACTTGATTGACAAGGAGTCGTAAGCATTGAGGGAGTAGACACGTGGCTGTCCTCAATCTTCTCAAATATGCCATATCTTCTAATAACTGACAAATATTTCTCGAGCGTCGTGTTGCAGATATGATGGCTGACAGTCTGTCAGAAATGACAGTAATAATGGCTGTGCATTTATGATGGCTGATGAGCTGTCCTCGTAAGAGACAAAATCAATTCTCGAAAACCCATACGACGGTTAATCTTCATAGGACAGCTGTCTTTGCACGAAAGACGAAGTGTCAGATTCATCCTCCATTAAACGTATGCTGTGCTGTCATTCAAGAAATAATAAAATATTTACTGAGCGTACGGCTTTGGCTGAGCGTATGGCCTTGAGCGTATGGCTTTGGCTGAGCGTATGGCCTTGAGCGTATGGCTTTAGCTGAGCGTATGGCCTTGAGTGTATGGCTTTGGCTGAGTCTTATGTCAGCGTGTCATAATTTTTTACACCCTACAAGACCCCCTTCAAAGTTTTCGAACTTTATAAATTTCAAAAGTTCGAAATTACTTTGAACTTAAAGTGGGAATAAGTCTTGACACGCTGGCATAATTTTGTTATTTTCCTCAATATCAGTGCAAATCTTTGAGGATTCTGTTTAGAGAACGGTCGCCGTTTAAACTTCTCTTTTCTTCTATAAATAGGTCTTTCAAAACCTAATTTATTTCTTTACTTCTGCATTTGTCTTCGAGAGAGAAAAAGCTCCAAAACTCTAACTTCTTCTTCTTCGACTCAATCTTCATCATTGGCGCCCAAAGTCGACGCTGCTGCGAAGGGAAAGGGGAAGGCTCCTGCGGAGTCATCTCAACCTGCCGCCACTGCTACTAAGAAGACTGCTGATGAGCGTATTCGACGAAGTGAACGCCCATTGAAGCCCCTCTATGGTGAGGATGGAGATGATGAACAGTAACTATCCCCTATTTAGGGCTCTGGTTAGGACAAGATCATAAAACGTATCCCCTTTTTAGGGTCAATACGTCAGAAAATACGCTTCCCTCTTTAGGGTTTAGTCGTATTCCATATTTTCGTTTATACGAAAAATATGTTTGGAGCGTATTCTGTAAGATACGCGTATCTTTGATAGAAATGTCAAAATACGCTGATTTGAAGGAATACGTTATGTCAAGTTGTCTCACTGAGATACGCTAACTCCTTTGTTAGCGTATTTTTGATGAACATCTTGTCAATCCATACGCTGATACGCTTAAGAAAAAGATCCAATCATCCTCTAATCTTTGAATAAAAGCTGAGCGTAAACTGAACTTAAAATTTATCATACGCCTAGGATAGACTGAGCGTAAAAGTGATCTCTGAATTCGTCATACGCTTAGGATAAAAAGTGATCTCTGAATCCGTCATACGCTTAGGATAGACTGAGCGTATGTTGATCTTTGCATCTGTCATACGCTTAGGATAGAGTGAGCGTATGTTGAACTTTGAATCTGCCATACGCTTAGGATAGAGTGAGCGTATGTTGATCTTTGAATCTGTCATACGCTTAGGATAGAGTGAGCGTATGTTGATCTTTGAATCTGTCATACGCTTAGGATAAACTGAGCGTATATTGGTCTTTGTCATCTCTTTGTGTTGAAGATTTCTAACTTCTTATTCTTCTTTTGCAGTGGATATTCTGGCTCAGGATGCACAATTTGAAGGATGTGTAGGGAACAACTATAAAAGTGACCTATCACATGTCCATTTTTCTCAATTTGATGGACCTTCTACAAGGATAGTTATTCTGACAAATCAGGAGAATGACACCCTGCTGAATTTGATGAGTGGACTGCCTCTACAGAGTGTGGATAGTGCTACCCACTCGAAGCCAGCATTTCTTTTTGGAGATGCTATTGATATAAAATCCCAGCCTGCTTTTGATAAAGTGTCATACTTATATTATAGAGATGGTAATGAGAATCAGCCAATATATCTGACTGGTTTGTCCAAAAGCATCAACATAGCTCGCTTATTCCACGCGAGTCATCAAAGGCAAATGAAGTGGGATATCACTCCATTCTATCAAGCAAAAGCTGGATGGATAGGATACAGTCAAGGAAGATTCCGCAGTGGTACTGAACCACATGTCTCAGTTTTGCGAGGATTGCTGCCAGCTACCATTCCTCCTGAGGACTCGGCACTTCCGAGGCCAGTTAGAGTCCCAATCTTTGCAAATAAATTTGTTCAGCTAGAAAATGCTATTTACCCAAAACAGTCTATGAGGCTTACTAGTCTGGTGAACCCGGAGAATACCAGATGGATTGTTCTTGTAAGATAGATTCTGAACAACTTTGGGGAACAGTTAAAGGTGATAGGCCTATATAATGCCATCAAGTGCACCGCTTATGGTTTTAGGCCAAACCCAGATTTGTTCTTGGCATTAGCGGAAATGTATAATTACTGTACCGGCACTTTCATGACTCCAAGAGGCGAGATGGGATTCGCCCTCCATGAGATGGCATACATTTCTCAGCTGCCAACAGGAGATTTGCCATATGAAGAGTATATTCCTTTCATTGATGAAATAAATAAAATTTCCGATGCCAACCCACTGGTTCTTCATGTATTTGAAGAATTAATGTGCCATTACAGTATATGTAAGACTTTTTATAAGGCACAAGGTGCAGAGGGAGATTCCAACTGCTATTCTTCTAAGTGGATGGCCTATTTATTCCAAGGCCGCACTGAAGAAGTTCAGAAGAAGAAGAAGACTGATCAATATGTCGGTCGCTTTAAACCCCTGAGTCAAGCTGAGATTGACAAACTAATCCGGGACACCACTCATGACGACATCATCATTGAAGAAGACGAAGGCACCTACAAAGCTGGTGATAGGTTGGAGACCTATATAAAGCAAGGTAGCCAGAAATTATCTGATGAAGGTCATCTGGCCGAATTTATATCCCTCTGGTTGAGAAAATTTGTAGTACCCGGCACCTGTTCAGTAGACAGGATGCACAGAGGAGTTGTTTTTGCAGCAGTTCGTCTGACTTTCGGGTACAAGATGGATTTTCTGACAGCAATAACATGCCGTCTGAATGCTGGTTTAAGGGCATATACAGACAGGATGTTTGAATTGGCAAAGAAGAAGCTCACAACTTTTCCCCGGGTAGAAATGCCCTTTATATATTTATATGGGTGGCTGCTTCTCCATTTCGAATCTCTCATGAATGTTGGAATGGCTAGACCAGACGATACCTTTTTGGAAAGATACCATCATACACCAAAGTGGAGGTATGACACTCTGACAGACTGTAGAACCATATTAAACAGGGGAGAATTATGGAGTTTTACTTGTGTTCCTCCACCTGTTGGTTATGAAACCATGTCTGGGATGTTGATTGATGGCATTGGTGCCAATGAGTTAGATGATATTCAACATGAATGGCTGAAGAGGATCAGGCCATCTCACTTGATCTGTCGCCGTGACGATGTCACCTATCTGGAGCCATATCTTCCGAGTAGGTTCGCTCGGCAATTTGGCTATGATCAGTTGCATGTGGGAAATGTAATAACATGTTTTGGCTACCAAGGCGGATTAATCGATGGCACCAGAGGTTGGATATACTATATTGCTAAAGGTACCGGAGCTACTTTTTCTATGCCAGATCCGGTTACTTATCGGAGAGGAGCTAGAATGTTGGCATCTTATGCCAAATTCTATGTATCGACTAATACCTTCGATGAAAAATTCAGCATCTTAGGTAGAAGCTTCATCCATGTTGATAAGAGATCAACCAAATCTGCCCTGCCAAGAGATTGTCATGACCGAGAAGATCCTCTGGCTACTGATGAAGTTTATGATGAAGTTTTAGAGAATCTCTTCTCTGATGAACTTCATCAGCCATTACATGTATCCATTGGAAGTGCTGAAGAGAGTGTATCTGCCGACAGTACACCGAAAAGGAAGCGGGGCAAAGATGCTTCTGGGCCTGCTCCAAAAAGGGTTACTCGGGCAGAGGCTCGTAATCGTGGAAGACGAATCAGAGATGCGGACGAAGCAGGTAGTGACTCCAAAGATGATTATCCTACTATTCCACTAACAAAAAGAATAAGAAGGAAGGCGATAGTTTCAAAGACTAAATCTGTGATTTATCTCGATGCAGAGAGTCCCACCAATCGTGCCGAGCGATTGGCTTTAGAGAAGCAAGCTGCTTTTGCTTCTTCTGTAAAGATAGAACCTATTGAAGAGGATGTGCCTGAACCTGCTGAACCATCTATGCCTTCTGATATGGAGTTGATTCCGCCAACGGCCGATGATGCGCAGGTGATTAGTCAACCCGTGGTAGAGGCTGAGAATCAGACTAAAACAGCTAATGACTTACTGATTTCGAGAGAATCAGTGAAGGAAGCCACTACTCTCAAGCCAATTGCTGAAGTTTTGGAGAGCAATAAGAGTGACGAGGAACAGGTTGACTATGAACCTTCGTCTCGTTCCTTTGAAGAAGAGGACATGGAAATAGAAGATGAGTCACCATCTAAAACTCAAATTGATGTACTGAAGACAGCTGGTCAACATTCAGGGTTGACTCCAGAGCCAGAGAAACTTCTAGAAATAGAAGTCTATGTTCCGAGTACTTCTGGGACGGGCAGCAGTGAAATAAATCCAGTGTCAGAAAACACTCTGAACAGACTACGAGCTGGGCTGAATGATCCAAAAGAAACAGAATACGAACCAACTTTAGGTAATATTTTATTCAGCAAAGTTTTGTCTTTTCCTTGCTTTATTGTCTTTTAATTTTGATCATGCTTCTTTGATTCTAACAGTTGTAGGAACTGCACCGACAATGAGCTCGACTCAAGCCCCACTTGTCCAGACTGATATGGATGAGGGGAGCTCACATTTGCCTAGTTCCCCAAAAGCACCCACTTCAACTCCCAGAATAAAGGCTACTCCTGCTCCTTCCTTGACAGTTGCAGTGACTCCCGGTTTTGAAACAGGGATAGCAAAGGTCATGGGGATGTATTCAGAGATTATTTATTCATATCTGGATACATTCTCAAGGCGACTTATGAAGGATGAAACTATGCCTTTTTCGAATCTTCGAGCGGCAATTAGTTTCCCGCTTTTAGCTTTGAGACAGGCTGGTTATGAGATCCAGTGTGTCTTCTTTGAGCATCTCCTGGATGATTTAGAAGCAACCATCCATAAGTACTGGGAGATCAAAAAGGAGGATATTAAGTCTTTGACTGCAGCTGAGATTGCCCAATTAGAAAGTGAAGCTCAAGCTCAGCACACTGCTTTGAAAGAATTCCTCGCTCTGTCTTCTGAAGAGTTAATGGCGAAAGATGAAGAAATAATAACCACTCGTCAGAATATGGAGCGTTTGGAGAAAGATGAAGCATCAAAAGCTGAAGAGCTTAAGAAGTTGAAGGAGGAGCTGGCTCGTCTTCAGGAGGGAATTGCCTCCATGGAAAAGGAGCAATCGGAGATTGCCACTGCTCGTATATCTAAAGCTGAACGCTGTCAACTTTTACAGCAAGAGCGGGAACTGATGCAGGCTAATCAGATTGAAGAGACAAATCGTCGTAGCTCTATTATCACGGATTATGACCAACGAATAGTTGGAGTTGAAGCAGCAGAGCGAATCCATAAAGCTCATGAAGAAAAGATGAATAATGTAATTGTTTGTATTCAGGAGATAATTGCTCCTCCTAAATAGATCTTTTACATTTTTTATGTGTTGAATTTTTGATACCCACTTGTAATCAATATTTTGACTTTGATTGAAGAAATGAATATCTTGACTTGATTTCAATTCTGTGGATGATATTTTTATAGAAAATATGTTCAGAGGTAAATAATACATGACATATTTCAATAGAATAAAATATACAAATAAACTTTATAATTTTATCAGATGATATTAAACCAAAGATAATTTTAGTTTAATACTGATTAGAGAAACAGAATTCAGATATAAAGATATCTTTGGACTCTATTTTCCATGATCTTTGAACTCGGAAATCAAAAGACTAGATATCATTTTCATAGAAATAGAAAATATGATACTGAGATAGAAAATTCAGAGGTAATATGGACGTGATTTTCTATACGAGATCTTTATTAAATCCACTGGGGATCTAATAAGACAGAATATCAAATTCTCTGGGAAGATGATATGTGGCAGAATATCAGTTTCCGCTGGGGATAACGATATCGAGATAACTTTTGTAGGGAAAAATTAACTCTGATTTTATATTCGCTGGAAAATAATGAAAATATTATATATTGATGAAATTTATACATAATATTTCTTTAAGAATTTGCCATTGATAGGTATCATCATGACTTTACCATCCATAGAGGCAAGCTGATATGCTCCATTAGAGAAGACTTTGTTTACTACGAATGGGCCTTCCCATTTCGCGTCGAATTTGCCTTTGCTCATATGTGTCATAGTCATAGGACGTCTGACGGTAAGGACCAGTTCTCCCTTCTGATATGCTCTGACTTTTACTTTCCGGTTAAAAGCTTTTGAAATTCGGGCCTGATACAGTTCGATATTTTGTTAAGCATACAATCGCTTTTCATCTAGAGCTTCCAGCTCTTGAAGTCGAAGACGATCATTATTTTCTGTTGTAAGTTCATTGGAGATTGCGATTCTCAGAGAAGGAATCTGGATCTCAAGGGGAAGAACAGCTTCACACCCATATACCAAAGAGAAAGGCGTACATCCAGTCACATTGCGAATTGTGGTGCGGTAGGCCCATAAACATTCACCAAGCTTCTCGCTCCAGTTGCGTTTGTTGGAAGAAACAAACTTTTTCAAGAGTTTGATGATCGTTTTATTGAAAGCTTCTGCCAATCCATTAGCTGCTGGATTATATACTGTAGAAGCTAAATTATTGATTCGATGGTCGTTGCAGAATCGAGTAAATTTCTGACTGACGAACTGTGGTCCGTTATCATGAATAATACGCCGAGGAACACCAAATCGATAAATGACATGATGTTTGACAAAGTTGATGACATTAGAAGTTTTGACTTCAGATAACGGGATTGCTTCAGCCCATTTGGAAAAGTAATCGGTTATTGCTAGAATAAACCGTTGTTCTTTTGATGATGGTGGGTTGATAGGACCAATGACGTCCATGCCCCAAGCCTCAAAGGGCATGATGCCGCTGTTGGATGTAAGAACTCTGATGGTTGATGGATAAAGTCTGCATGAATTTGACAGGCTTTACATTTCCGAGCATATTGAATGGCGTCAGCCACCATCGTAGGCCAATAATAACCCATGCTTCAGATACGATCTTGAAGTTTAGGACCTGGTTGATGGGCTCCGTAAACACCATCATGTGCCTCACGGATAATCTGTTGTGCTTCTTCACCAGCGATGCATCGGAGGAGAAGACCGTCGTAGGCCCGACGATATAGTATCTTCGTTGTATGATTATAATAGAATCTGAGAGATCGACGCCGGATAGATGCTGCTTCGTTCGGATTGTCGGAAAGTATGTCATACAACACAAAGTCTAAAAACGGACGTCTCCAGTCTTCAGTTATGGCTTCTGTTTTGTTAGAAAAGACATATTCCATAGTAGAATTGGAAGAAGATGAGGATACTCTATCAAACCTTAATCCAGTGCTAAGGTTGGATGAAAATTCATCAAGGTTGAGAGAATTTTCGTCTGGATTATGGGAAAAACCCAAAGCCAAATTATTCTCAACATAGAATAGTTCTCGGTTATGAACCACTATCACTTGCTGACGTCTGATTGGTATGGCTAACACAGCGGCAAGATTAGCCAAAGCATCGGCTTCTGCATTATAGGCTCGTCGAACGTGTTCAATAAAGAAACCTTCAAAGGAGGAGGCCATAGAGAGTGCTGCTCGATGATAAGGTATCAAATCTTGATGACGGACTTCATACGTTCCTCTGATCTGATTGATGATAAGCTTGGAGTCTCCATAAACTTCTAAATATTGAATATCCAGATGTTTAGCAAGTTGAAGACCGATGAGCAATGCATTGTATTCGGCTACATTGTTTGAACATGATTGATCCAGAGAATAAGCCCTCTGAATAGTTAGTCCTTCTGGGGATACGAGAACAATCCCAACTCCGGCGACAATATCGCCATTAGGACCTATTCTAGATGCTCCATCAAAGAATAGATGCCAGGTAGGAGTTTCTTCAGAAACCAGATTCGAATCCAGAACTTCATCTGGAATCTCATCATATAATTTAGAATCTTCTGGAACCGCATGAGCTGCCAGAAAATCAGCAAGAGCCTGTCCTTTAACTGACTTTTGAGGAATATAATGCATGTCGTATTGAGCTAACAAGATTCCCCAATTAGCTAGTCTAGAGTTGAGAATACTGGATTTCTTCATCATAATCCTGATGGGATTCACTCTGGAAATAACGTGAATTGTTTGATCGATAATATAATGTCGCGTCTTCTGAATGGCAAACATTAATGCTAGGCATTCTTTCTCGATTGGAGAATAACACGGTTCAGCACCTGTCATTGTGCGACTGAGATAATAAATAGCCTGTTCATGGCCATCTTTATTTTTCTGGGCGAGTAATGCACCGAGAGAATGATCCATGGCTCGAACATATAGAAGGAATGGTATTCCCGAGATGGGAGGTACCAAAATCGGAGGGTTCATGAGATACTGTTTGATATCGTCAAATGCTTTTTGACATTCTTCGTTCCAGACGAAAGATACACCTTTCTTCAGAAGTTTGTTGAATGGTCTGCAGCGTCCTGATAAGTTGGAAATGAATCTCCTGATATAAGCAATTCTTCCTTGAAATCCTCGTAGCTCTTTTAAGGTGCATGGAGGACGCATCTCTTGGATGGCTTTGATCTTCTCGGGATCCACGTGTATACCTTTAGCGGTAATGACGAAGCCGAGAAATTTGCCACTAGAGACGCCCAGGAAGGACTTAGTAGGGTTCATTGTAAGTTGATGTTGACGCATTAAATCAAAGATAGTCTTCAAATCTTGGATATGATCCTCCTTTCGTCGACTTTTGACTGCAATATCATCAACATAGCATTCGACTATTTTCCGGAGATGTTCGCGGAATATAGTGCTCATTGCTCGCTAATATGTTGCTCCTGCATTTTTGAGACCAAACGGCATCACTGTATAACAGTATGTACCAATCGACGTTCTGAAGGAAGTATGTCTCTCGTCATCTGGAAACATTTTGATTTGATTGTACCCCGAATACCCATCCATGAATGACATTCGTTCGAAACCACACGTATTATCGATCATGACGTCGGTAATTGGAAGAGAAAACTCGTCTTTAGGACAAGCCGCATTGAGATCGCGAAAGTCTATACAGACTCGGATCTTGCCGGTCTTTTTGAGGACAGAAACGATGTTAGCCACCCATTCAGGATGTTATTCCTCTCGAATAAATCCGGAAGCCATAAGCTTGTTGACTTCAGCTTCAATTGCATCCATAATGTCTGGACGAAATCGTCGTTGTTGTTGTTTGACCGGTTTAGCATTTGGCATGATATTAAGCTTGTGCGTTGCGATCTTCGGATCTAGTCCTGGCATATCCTCGTAGCTCCAGGCGAAGACATCGATATAATCATGAATAAGCTTGATCATGTCTTGCTTATCTGTTTCTGAAAGACTTTCGCTGATGAATATTGGTTTGGGGGACCCCTCTTCACCAACATCAATTTGGATCAATTTATCTTCAGTGGAAGGTTCTCTTTGCTCGAATCTGAATTCCCATTGGTTGTCTAATCTTTGAGCCCATTGTTCCGATTCGGGTGATATTTCAAAATTATCTTCATCATCATCATTTTCTTGCGGACCGTCGGCGGAGTCCATGTTGATGGATAGAGTAGAACGATGAAAATTGCCAATACTTGTGTCGGAATCCCAAGAGAAGGAATCGGAAGAATCGGATCGTTCGTCTCTGTCGGAGTCTAGATCCTCATGGACTGTATTGATGAAGGGAGTAGGATTAATGTAACCCAATCCGCATTTTGTCCTTCCGTATTTTAGAGGAGGAATTTTAACAGGCATTCTTCTTCCTCTTCTATTACTGAGGCCGATTCTAAAGTCATAGCCCATATTCTTAATGATGTTTTTGGACTATTGACTGTAGCGACGTAGTTGTAACCTTCCAGTATCATCATTTTTGTCGTCGTCTTCCAGATTAGGAGGATTCTGGGGCCCCTTGCAGAAGAATATTGGAACTTCTCCTGACTTTCTAATAGGAACAAAGAAGTATGAATTTTGTACAGACTCTAATGATACTTCTGTACGAAGAGTTTGCACAACTCCTATAGTTAGTGGCTCTAAGCTATCTAGCAAATGTAAATAACTTTGTACATGATTACAGACATCAATATACTATAAAGGAGATGCTTCATTAATATTAGATGCTGTATTTACAGAAGAAGGCTGAGCCTTATCAGACTTAGTCAAATTAATGACTAAAGGGGGAAAAGAAGAGCGATCAGAAGTTTTGTTTCGATTAAGATCGATAACAAAAGGCTCAGAAGAGGTGAGCTCCCTTGAAGAAGATCGTGGATAAGTAATACGTCCACTGACCGGAATAACTAGAGTATCTGGTCTAGCCTGAGAAGATGGAGGGGGAGTGGTGCGTCCACTGACAGGAATTATCAGCGAACTTTGTGGGGCTTGGGAAGACAATGCAGTAGTACGTCCACTGATAGGAATTATCAGTAAACCTTGTGGAATTTGGGAAGGTAATGAAGTGGTACGTCCACTGACAGGAATTATCAGTGAGTCTTCTTCAGATGGTTTAAGAGACTGCGGATGAGTGATACGCCCTTTTACAGGAATAACAAAGGTGTCGACTTTTGATGTCTCATCGTCGTCATCCATAGCTTGCAAGACTTTTGAGTATTCATCTTTGTACATGCAAGAGTCACTGAAGTAAGCTTCGACTCCTCTGAATGGATGGAGATCTGCAACTTCCTTTTGAACCTCTCCATTATCATCAACATATTTGAAGCATTGATGAAGAGTCGAAGGAACAATATTATGTTCATGCAAGAATGGTCTCCCCAATAAAGCATTATATGAGCAACCATGATTGTCGATGATGTAGAAAGTAACCTTAGTGCGAAGATTGCCTATTTGAAATTTGAGGCGAATCTTGCCCAAAGGCTCACTTTTTCCTTGATTGAATCCCAGGATGGTAGTGATAGTACCGGAAAGACTATGCACGGATATTTTCAGTACATCTAGCATAGTTTTTGCTGGCATAATACTGAGAGCGGATCCTGGATCAATCAGTAGACGATCAACCTTCATAGAATCGACATATCCTGTATAATATAAAGGACGGTCATGTCGATTATCCTCTAGCAGTATATCGTCCTGCGTAAAGGTAATGTTTGGAATTAATTCAAATACATTATGGCAATGAAGACGAGAGACTGGTTCTGTTTTCGGCTTCTTGAGGAAAGTCAGGCAGGTTTCTGCTTGCAACAGCGCTTCACTCAGAGTTTCTCGAGTCTCTTTAGAGAGGCGTAAGAGCTCGAAGATTGACAATTTAGCTGGTGTATTGGCTAGTTGAGCCAATATATCAAAATTATAAGGCCTTTCAAGTCCTGTAGGAGATGACTTTTTCAATGGTTTGTCGAAGCGGACTTGTTGTTTGCCTTTGTCAGCTGCTGCTGGTTTAGAAGGAACCGTCTCAACAGGGACATTTGAAGGTCCTTCGTTAGAGATTGGTGTTGGAGTTGTAACTGGAGGGACATCAGGAGTTTCTTCAGGAATTTCAGTATAATCTTTCAGATATATTTTTCCTGACCGAGTTCCGACAAGAACTTCGACTTCAGGCTCAGGTTCAGGGTCTATCGAAACCATGTTACAATTCTTCATCTTGCTCTTGGCTCTTTTGTGCTTGATGAGAGTTTCATTCCAGAAACCAAGGCCAACACGAGATTGATTATGTCTCATAGTGATGGCTAAAGGTGCTTGGAGTCCTTTGCCTGAGTTTAAACCAGGAGCAGTGGCTAGATCATAACCCATCTTCACCATTAATTCACGAGATTGTGAACTATATAGATGGAATACAGGCTTATATCTATCTTCAAATTGAGGTACAGTTTTTACTTTCGTAGGGGGTGAATTTCCTGCCAAGATGAAAGTAGAGGTTAGAGAAAGATTGGGTGTGATACTAGAAGTCACATTGTACGACTTAGTCTTCCCAGGCTTCTTTTTAGACAAAGGAGTCTTCCGAGGAGAAGAGGAAGATGTCTCGAACTCCGTCATTAAATCCGGATGAATCCACATGATCTCTCCCTTTTTAGTTGTGACAGGAACAAGTCCTTCATTCTGTGCTGGTGGGATGTTCACAACTTCAAGAGTTGCTTTGGGGATAGGAATAATCCTACTTTTCACCATTAACGGAGGAAAGTCACCGAACTGCATTGAAATCACATTTGCTGTGACTGTCTTGTCTTTAGGTGTTAGTGTTACAGCTCCTGATTTAATCATTTCCTGGATCTTTCCTTTTAATACATAGCAAGACCGGATTGTATGACCCAGCATTCTATGATATGGACAGTATTTTGGATGATCCGTCTTGTTGGCTTCATCAGGCTTTTTTTATTTCTGGCAATTATATCTTGTTACCTTTGAGCAAGCATTCAAAGATACCCTGAACATCGTCATCGTCGAAAGAATACTCTTCCTTCGGCCGAGGAGGTCTCTGTTGTTGATTTGTTGGAGCTGGGGTAGCTTGGGTAGTCATTATCTCTTGACTTTTGCTCTGGAGATTGACTTCAAGAGCCTCTTTTCCTTTGCGATTGTTGGGTCGAGCACTATTTCCAGTACTCTGATTTGATTCCTTGGGAGTTATTTGTACCCCCAGGCCTTTGAAGGTCTCAGCACTGACTTCGGCGGCTTTGGCACTGACGATGAAAGAAGGCCAATCTTGGAATTGAGTGGACCCTGTCCACATGCTGATAATTGGTAAGAGATTCGACTTGTAAGTGTTGATAGTAACAGCATCGGAAGTTCCGAGAGGCATTTTGAGGGCTTCTCTTCTGAATCTTTCAATGAAGCTCTCCGTGCTTTCATTATTGTTCTGTTTAATTCTTATGAGGGCCGACATGGTCATGTCGTTGACGTCTTCATAGAATCGTTCTAAAAACATCTGTTTGAATCCAGCAAATGAAGTAATACACCCATCAGGGAGACTTCGATACCATTCATAAGCGGTTCCTTTAAGACAACCGACGAATACCCGAGTGAGGAGGGCATCGCTTGGTTGCAACTGATCAGTCATTACTTCAAAGTGATTAATGAACTGACTTGGGGAGGTAGTCCCATCAAATAAAGAGATGGTCGGAGGTTTGTATTTTGGGGGATACGATACCTCCTTCCATTGTATGGGATAAGGCTGCTTAATACCCAATCTTTGTAAGCCATCTTTTTGCTTGAATGCTTCGAACTGAGACCGAAGATTTTTCAACTCTTCAGTGACAGCTCCGGAAGATTGCGGCGTTGTTGCTTGTTGAGTATAATTGGGAGGAGGGGCTGCAGCATATGTATCACCCCCAGCTCCGGACTGACTTGGAGTGGGTTGTACAGGAACATTAGACCGTACCCCCGGAATAGTAGAGGGTTTCGGGTTTGGGGCAACAGGAGTATTTAATACCACTGGTGGTACTGTTGTTTGAACTTGCTGAGTTCGTTGTTGAGCTTGCATAAGAGTATGTATAGCAGTCAATGTATCTGCCATAGCTCGCAATTGTTGTTCCAAGGAAGAAATCCTCTGTTCATGAGCTTCAGTGCTAGTCGAAGGCTCTTGATTACCATCTACCATATAAGTGGTAATCGTTCGAGGAATAGACGATGAAACAGTCTATTCTGAATCATCGCTGTGATAATCAGTCTCTTTCCCGGGGCTATTTACATGAGTCAATACCGGGAAGTTGGACTCTCCAAGGAAGTCCTCTGTGATCTCCGAATTATCACTTGGATGAGAAGAAAAAGAGACTCTGGTCGAGGCTCCGGTCCTGGATCGGGTGCCGAGGTAAACACCATCTTCAGAATCTGACATAGCATCAGATCGTATTCTACCCCCAATATTTCTGGAGGTCATGTTGACAGAAGCATAAAGAGGTTCGTCTTCGTCCAATATTGGTTCATGTTGAATTCGTTCGAAAACAGATCGTCTTTTTGGTGAACAACAACACTGAATCACAACCCGAGGTTGGAAGTTATAACCATGCTTTTCATGGCAAATATGAGCAATGTCATAGCCAGATGGAGTGTCGATTCTCCGTTTGTTTTGCAAATGTTCCCGTTCTGTCTTCTCGGTTCTTGAGTGTATAAAGACCGATTAATTTGAGCGATATAGTTTTTGGCATATTCTGCATCAGGGTCTAGTATACTTGTCTCAGTTTGATAAGGCTTCTTTATACCGGAAGTGGAACCGAGATGATTCCAGTTAAGCTTGTTACGAAGATCCGTAGGAGATATGACTTTAGTATCCGTCTTGAATACTTGTAATTTGCCTTTCTCAGATCGGGAAATTTTGAGAGAAGGAAGATGGACATTATTCCGACTGAGAGTCGATAATAATCCATCTTTAGAGGAAGTAGCCAAAAGGCATTTTCCTTTGTTTGATCTAGTAAAAGTACTAGTCAAATTAACTCCAGAGGTAAAGACCTTAGGAGTAGAGGAGTTGACTAAAGAGTCTTTCTCCTTGGTTGGCACAAGATGTGCAAGTTGTGGGAGAATCATTTGTATGTTCTGTGGAAGAGAACCCCCAGCCTGATTTTGAGAAACAGTCAAAGGACTATATTGGTTGGCATACGCTGACTTCAGTTTGGAATTCTGGTCATACGCTGCCTTTTTACTAGCATACGCTGGCTTTGGCTTAGCGTATGCTGCTTGCTGTTGGCTTTTGTTGTACGCTGCCTTTGCCGTACGCTGCCCTTTGACTGCTATACGCACAGAGTCATTTATGGCTAAAGAGCCGACTGCTGTCGTAAGGGTAGAAGAAGAAGAGACTTTGGCATATCCAGAGATGGTTTTCCTTGGACAGGCTGACTTGGTTAAAGAACCTACTTTGTCAGCGTGACTAGGAGAAGCCACTGTTGCCGTGTTCAGAGAAGCCGAGGCGTGCTTCGTTGAAGTTGGAGACGTGTTCTTGTCAGCGTGAGTGACAGAAGCGTCTCGGGGCGTCGAAGAAGACTTAGGGACATAGACAGAGCGTCCCTTCTTCTTGGCAGCAAGAAGAGCGGAGGAAGCAGTTCGGCCCTCTTTCGCTTTGAGCATTTCTTCGTAAGCAGATTGATTGAATTGTACGACCATCACTTTCTTCGTCGAGCCGATCGACGAAGTATCGCATTGAGTTGTTGCTATCTCATTGGAGGAGACAGCTTTCCCCAGCAGAGTCGCCAATTTGTTTTTCATAAATAAATTCACTTTATTTATTGTGTTTCTGGGAAAATTACAACTATAGGAATCTGATCTAGAAGACGATCACTTTATCCCTTGGACGATACGATGAAGAAAACTCGAACTTCGAAGAACTTGGACAGCAACTGGGCAATCTCTCTGTTCTCTCTGAATTGAATGTAGTCTCTGATGAAGATGAAGAAACTCTCTTTTATAGAGTTATGGATAACTGTTCTGAAGCATACGCTCAGTCAGTTACTTGACGTGTGCATAACTGCAGGGACGCGTGGCGAATTCTGATGGAGACACATTAGAGTGCGGTTGAAAGTTGTCACGACCCGGTCCTAATTTCTTGGGTCGAATCGGATCATGTCCAGCCTGCACCGTTGTTGAGACGGCGGCAGTAAGCTGTTCAGTAGCAGGTAACCATACAACAACACTATATTTGTCACAACTCAAAATTCGGAAATTTAAAACTTTATTAAACTTTTACAATGAAATAAAAGATACAACTTAAACCATTTTCTACATCCATCAAGAAGAAAAGAAAACTCTAGGCAAATAGCTCATCAGTCTCGAAATCCTCGTCTTCTAGTTGGGATCGCAGAACAAAGCCTCATCAGTGATACCTAAAATGTTGGGTCTCCAGTCAGGAGGGAGCAAAGTACAATTCATGCTAATTTGACAATTGAAATAATAATAGAATCATGCACTTTTAAACAATTTTGAAAATCAACTAAGCAGTTACAGTTTTAAAACAGTTACAGTTCTGTGATGTGAATAGGCAATGAATATGACCGGCTTGGGTTGTACAGTTGTATCCTATTGATACGATATGGCTTATCCCCGTGTGTATGAGGGGTAAGCTAACACAGTCAGTATACTACTTTGGATGTGGTCATACTCATTACACTACTCCCCCAGTCCCCAGTAGTTACAGTAATTACAGTCAGTGCTCTCAGAGAGAGTTCCGTGTTGCATCGTGGTTTAAACTTGCATTAAAACGATTACTAAATAATTGTAAACTAACACAAAATGTACTTGCCTTTGTTTTATTGACTGGATTCGTTTGTTGATTCCGGGGTGATGCTAGTACAGTCCTCGAAACCCTACAATTGAGAATTGACTCAGATTTCAGGTTTACCAATCTAGCTACGCTAGTTGAAATCTCTATTTGTGTCCTAGTCCAATTTTTAATTCTTTAATTAACCAAACACGAAAAATACGATTATTAGTGCGTTGATTTAATACGAGGGAAAAATATCATTTTTAACTTTGAATTCAGAAAACATCGTCGCTGCCAGATTATTTATGAAAACTTGGTAATTTTTATAAATATAAATATAAAGCTAATTTGTTTATTTAGTGAGAAATACGTGACTTTTAATTACTAATAAACTTGTCAATTTTTAGATGAGAAAATATTAATTAATTTTATATGAAAATACTTTTAGTCAATTTAATCGTTAAATAAATTCATTTTATTTATGAAAATACAACTATAGGAATCGTTAAATAAATTCACTTTTTTTATATAAATAAATTTACTTTATTTATATAAAATATTAATTAATTTTATATGAAAATACGAGACAGCTTTCCCCAGCAGAGTCGCCAATTTGTTTTCCATAAATAAATTCACTTTATTTATTGTGTTTCTGGGAAAATTACAACTATAGGAATCTGATCTAGAAGACGATCACTTTATCCCTTGGACGATGCGATGAAGAAAACTCGAACTTCGAAGAACTTGGACAGCAATTGGGCAATCTCTCTGTTCTCTCTGAATTAAATGTAGTCTCTGATGAAGATGAAGAAACTCTCTTTTATAGAGTTATGGATAACTGTTCTGAAGCATACGCTCAGTCAGTTACTTGACGTGTGCATAACTGCAGGGACGCGTGGCGAATTCTGATGGAGACACATTAGAGTGCGGTTGAAAGTAGTGGAATATATCTAGGAGAGATTGATGGCATGGATGCCACGTTGCATAACTTCTGAATAAGTGGGTAACTGAGTACAGGACACGTGAGAACGTGTGTTGACTGTACGTTTTAAAGTCATCCTGAATGCATTTGCTGTGATACGCTGTCTTTGTTGAAGAGGAGTCATACGCTACCTTTTGAAGACATATGTCTTGCATATGCTGACTTGGATAGTATAGAGTCATATAAAGCTGATACGCTCACTTTATTAACAAGGAGTCGTATGGAGTCCATACGCTTACTTGATTGACAAGGAGTCGTATGGAGTACATACGCTCACTTGGTTGACAAGGAGTCGTATGAAGTCCATACGCACACTTGATTGACAAGGAGTCGTATGGAGTACATACGCTCACTTGGTTGACAAGGAGTCGTATAAAGTCCATACGCTCACTTGATTGACAAGGAGTCGTATGAAGTCCATATGCTCACTTGATTGACAAGGAGTCGTAAGCATTGAGGGAGTAGACACGTGGCTGTCCTAAATCTTCTCAAATATGCCATATCTTCTAATAACTGACAAATATCTCTCGAGCATCGTGTTGCAGATATGATGGCTGACAGTCTGTCAGAAATGACAGTAATGATGGCTGTGCATTTATGATGGCTGATGAGCTGTCCTCGTAAGAGACAAAATCAATTCTCGAAAACCCATACGAAGGTTAATCTTCATAGGGCAGCTGTCTTTGCACGAAAGATGAAGTGTCAGATTCATCCTCCATTAAACGTATGCTGTGCTGTCATTCAAGAAATAATAAAATATTTACTGAGCGTACGGCTTTGGCTGAGCGTATGGCCTTGAGCGTATGGCTTTGGCTGAGCATATGGCCTTGAGCGTATGGCTTTGGCTGAGTCTTATGTCAGCGTGTCATAATTTTTTACACCCTACAGCGGCAAGACTTGATCTTCCTGTCTTTGGTTTTGGAGGCAGAGCGTACCTCCGGTTGAGTAACCTCGGAGACAAGATCATGGTGAACCCATAAGATCTCTCTCCGATATGTGGTGAGTGGGATGAGACCACTCACGTTGTCACGAGCAGGTGGTAAGTTAACCACCTCCATTGTCGCCTTTGGGATGGAGACGACGCCATCTTGCATTGTAGTTGGCGGCAAGGTACCGAACTGGAGTGACACCACGTTAGCCGAAACCGTCTTCTCCTCGTAGTCGACGGAGATAACATCCGTATTGATCATGCGCTGGATGTAGTTTTTGAGGACGTAGCAGTCCTTGGTTGGGTGTCCGACAAACCGATGGTAGTGACAGTACCTCAGATTGTCCACTTTTCTAACCTCGTTGGGACGCTTTGGGTCCGGCAATTTGATCTTGTCACCCTGCTTCAGTATCTCGAAGAGTTGTAGGGTGTCTTCATCGTTGAAGGAATAAACCTCCTTTGGTGCAATTGGAGGCTTCTAAGTAGGCGTAGATGCACCTTTTGAGGCATTGACAGTCAACACTTGTTTTCCCTTCGTCTCTCGTCCGGGGTTGTTGGCTGTAGGCCATTTTCCCTTGTCCTCAAAGGCAGGAAAACTAACACCCAGAAGGCGAGCATTGGACGCCTTCTTTTCTGCTGCTTCTGCTTCGATGATCAAGGAACTCCAGTCGGGAGGAGGAGTAGAGTTGAGCTAGAGCTTGACTGCAGGCAGCATGTTCATGCTGCAGGAGGAGAGGAGTACATATTCTGGCATGCCCGGGGGCAGTCTGAAGCAGGCCCGTCGGAAGCGTTCGATGAATACCCGAACTGTTTCCTTTTCCTTCTCCTTCTAGCGTATCTCTATGAGGGATGCCATTGTCATGTCCATCCCGCCGTCGTAGAAACGGTCGATGAAAAGGTGCGTCAAGTCGTCGAAGAAAGATATAGAATTGTCGGGAAGGCTGCAGTACCAGTCATACGCCACTCCTTTCAGTGCCCCTACAAATATGCTGGTGAGTAGCACGTCCTTCTTCGGGAGATGTCCCGTCTGGGACTGGAAGTACGTCAGATAGCGACGTGGAGAGTCCTTTCCGTCGTATGGCGTCAGTATTTATGGTTTATATTTAGGAGGATAAACCACTTTGTTCCATTCGAGGGGATAAGGTTGGGGGATGCCCATCTTTTGGCGCTCCTCTTGTCTATTCTTGGACTCAAAGCGCTCGTGCAAGTCCCTGATCATCTCGACCACGTCTTCCGTAGAGCTGGGAGTCGGGAAAGGTGGTACAACATGGAGTTGAGTATTTGAGGGCTCCGACGTCCGTGGTGCCTCACGGCGATCTGAATCCAAGGATACCCGTTGAAAGGGTACACTTGATTCTCCATTGGCCCCTGGGTCAGGACCAGTAGACGGTACCCTGGCCAAAGCCGACCGTATCTCAAACACTGCTTGAGTCAGTGTTTGCATGGAGGCAGAGAGGGTTTTGAGTCCTCCCTCCAGGGTATCCATGCGTTAGACGAGGTCTGCTGGTGGCGCATCTGACTCAGTGTCACCCCCAGTCATGTAGACTGTCATGATACGGCTGGAGTCGGATGGATCGGTTGAGGCTTCATTTTCGGCCTCACTCTCCTGTAGAGGAGTTGTTGCTCCCGGAGCTTCATCTTGGCTACCCCCAGCTAAGTTCTGGAGGACAACCTCGTCTTCAGGAGAAGTATCCACAAGGGCTTGATTACCCCTAGTTCTGTCTTGGAGGACTTCTTCGTCTTCGACTCTCAGATCCGCAGGGGCTAGACTACCCCCAGCTACGTCCGGGAGGCTGACTTCGCCTCGAGGATGAAGATCCACCCCAGCTGTGCTTTGGAGGACACCTTCGTCTTCGGAAGGCGGATCAACAAGGGCTTGACTACTCCCAGCTTCCTCCAAGATCTTCTTCCTCCCCCGAGTGCCTTCGAACACTCCGGAGGACGAGACAGTTGTCTTGGTTTTCCTTGGCTGGCTCTTGGACGAGGAATTGTCAGTCGTGTTTCGGACTGACGAGGAGTTAGAGATTACATTGCATGAAGCAACCTTTAGTTCAGAATCCTCTTTTGTTGACACCTTCTTCCCGAGACGACGTCGGAGGGGTGTCGATGATTGCAGCTGCTGGAACACTGACTGTCTTGGTGGGACTACTGCCTTACAACAACAGTTGATGGTGACTACAACACAAGTATACAATATCCAGGATTACAATCCAATAGAGACATAATTACAAAAAAATTCAAAGGCATCATCTCCAAAAAAAATTGTAGGTATAATAATATAATATTATATTAAACAGTATTAATTTTTATACAGTAATGAATTACATTTCATAATTGTTCTCTACGAATTTTCATACTTTGAAAGCGTTTAACTACATATTTTGTAATACTACTAAGTGTTTGCCATTAAAATCTTTTGATTGTAAATTTCAATACAAACAAAACAGTGTTACAATATAGGACTTAGACGTAGTCCTAGGAGTACACTTTTGTTTATCTGGGTCCCTAGTGCCGATGGAGCGAGTGGTAATGCGTTGACTCTGTTGACGATCTGACGACGGTTCTCGGTTCTCTAAAGGTCTGAGTTGCTCTGGGTGCTGGAGCTTGCGGAGAGGAAGAAGACGTTGAGTGTCTGTATTTACCTCTTTGTGTGTGCTCGAAGGTCTGTCTCTGTATATATATGTCCTTGTGTGGAAGAAGGAAATGATCCCTCTATTTATGTCTGCAGGTTGGCTGCTCATGCGTGCATATGTAGGATGCGCCTGTTTGTGGGGATGCCACGTGGTGATTGCTGATGGAGGCGCATGGACGATGCGCTTTGATTGAGGAGTTGAACTCTTTTTGTTGCATTTGTGGACTGCGGCAGAGCTGACACGTAGCAATGGAGAAGATCTTTCGGTTGCTGAGATCTTGGGTGATTAGCACCCCTTCATAGGCTGAATCAAGTCAAAGGACGCGTGTCGTAGGTCCATGGCTCGAAGATCTCGGATTTGGTGGGGAGTGATGTGATAGGATGCGCCTGGGATTGGGCGCATGAGGAGACTTTAGCTCGTAACCTTTAGGAGTCACGAACCAGTCGGGGCGCATGGCTTTTGAGGCGCATATGGGGCTTCAGTAGTGACTTTACTTCTGTCTTTAGGGATCAGAGAAAAGTCTAAGGCACACTGCTTTTGAGGCGCATGCAGAGATTTAGGCGCATGGCTGCGGAGGCGTATGCGAGGTGGTTGGGCGGCCACGTGGCTTGTAACCGCCGAAGGAAAGTAATGATGATGCTGACGTTGGTGACGCTTCGTCTTCTGAAAAAGCTGTCAACTGTTCAGTCCTCGGGGGACGTGCTGCCAACTCTATCAGACTTCAGCATTTAATGTTCTTTGACGGGTGATGGGCTGTTGAGTGGGCACATCGATCGGCGTTCCACTAGGCGCATGGGGACGCATTGGCGCATCCTTATGAGACACTTGGTGCTGATGGGCGCATCTGTTGTATGGTGCATCTTCATTGGTCCGTCTGTTGAGTTCTTCAGAGCATTAATGGCTCTCTGACTTAGCTGAATTCGAAGAGGCGAGTTCATTCATCATAAATACAAGTTCATTGCACTGACTTCGGGAAGGTTGCCACTTGGCGCATGGGTTTGATTTTTCCTGGCCTATGAATAGCAACAGTTTGAGAGAGTTTTGTTGTCTCTCCCTTGATTTCTTGACGAAGATGGATTTGACTGATCCTCCTCCTTGGCAAGACGTTGTACTGTGGATGATGGTTCTCCTTGTTCGAAGAAGCTTTGATGGTGAACTCCTTCAGACGATTGAGATTTGCCGAGTTGGAATGGACACAGCAGTTTATGTTCGAGCGGCTTGCTGGTACGACCTCGAGTGCCAAGTTGAATGCATGGTTTTGGTTTCATGTGCCCAAGCCTCATTATGATAGAAGAGCCCCAGACTGGCAAATGCGCCTGTGCGTTGACGTGGAAGTGATTCACTCTGACGGGATGGAGTGATGCGCTGGAAGTAATACGCTGGGCTGAGACGACGCGGCTAGCTGAGACGTCGCTACTAGCTGAGACGACACGGCTAGCTGAGACATCTGAGTGATGGGCCTAGTTGAGAGTAGGCTGTTATAAAGTCTTCAATTGGTATCATGTTTTTGAGATGATGTCGGACTGGCACAGCATGTTGCAACTGCTGGAACACAGACTGCCTTGGTGGTGGAACCACTGTCTTGCAGTCGCAACAGTTGATGACGACCGTAGCACAAGTGTGCCCTGTGAGGGGTACATTATGCTTGTCGTTCGGCTCTCCTGATCTGCGTTTATGAATGATCATATTACACAAATCATTGACGGAGAGTTCCACCTTTACACTCCCACCAGGCGCATGGCAAGGCCAAGCGCCGGGGTGATCAAGTGAGAGTGCCACCTTTACACCCCATCAGGCGCATGGCAAGGCCAAGCACCGGGGTGGTCAAGTGAATGTTGCGCCCCTGAACCAACATAAAAGATACGCTCAGATCAGTAGTGGGGGTACAACATTTACAGTGACTTGAACGAACCTCAGACGCACAACCAGTGGAGGCGCGGGAGTTCAAGACCACAGGGTTTGGCTTGCTCGACTTGGTTGCGAACGCAACAGATGCACCCAAGTGAGACAAGGACTTTGAAGGTCGGCTCGTTTCTGGCACAGAAGCACCCGAGTCAACCTTGTATAGCTTACCATTAGCAACACGCATGGTTGTGAACGCATGCTTCTGGTTTGCCGTTGGCATAGCACGTTTGAGGCGCATGGCCCGTGCCGCCTTAGACTTCTTCGTACCAGCCCGCTGGGGTGCATAGTACTCAGAGTCCAAATTCTCCTCGCTACGACAGCGAGTGAAGAACTTGCAGCCAACCCAGACGAAGAGAGGAACTGCTGCAACTTTTTGTGGCTCGAACGGGCTCCCTGGATAACGGGCTCCCTTTTCTTTATTTATTTTTGGTGCCCCTTTTCAAAGGAGGCAAGAGGGCTCTATATATAGAGTGGAATGAGACCTCTCTTCTTCTCCTTTCCGATGTGGGATTAAAAGTATCCCTTCTTTTTCATGCTTCTACACTAAGCAACTATTTTTCTATGAAGCATACTTTCTAAAAAAAATACTAAGCGTTTGGATTTTTTTAGTATTTGTTATATTCCAAAGTATGGTTCTAATTTGTAAGTTAATTAGAAAAAATTCAAGTATTTGTTATATATCTAGGTAATTATTGTAATTTAACATACTTTAGAAGCATAAATTTAAGTATGTAATGTTGGAATTATTCAATAATTAAGGGGCCACACATGTAAAATTAATTGTGTTTGGGCTATCTAAATAATTAAGCCAAATTAAAGTGGTCTATTTGGAAATTGGCTTAAGGGTATAATAGTCATGGAATTAATGTGTAGATACCAGAGATAATTCTAATTTGATGAGGGGCCAAATTAGAAATATCAACACATATATAAATATGTGTATTCATTAGGGTTATGGTCCCCAACTCATACGGCCACCAAGAGAGGGTTTTCTCTATTCTCTTCTGTATCCCCATCAACAAAGAGAGGAACAAAGATTTCATCTTTGTTATTAAGGGCCGTAGCAGGTTGGAAGATCGAACCCAACAAAGAGACGATCGCTTCAACATCCATCAAGTCTAGCAATGGATTCAGGTACGCTTCCGCAATTAATTTATTTTCTTCATCTCATGAATCGACATGGCACAATAAAATTTCTAACAAGTGGTATCAGAGCCTCATGTTTGATTTATGAGATCGAAGTTTTAAGAATCCCTTTTTTATTGGATTCAGAAACCCTAGATCGTTGAATCTAATTTAATTTAGGGTTTGGTTGTTCTATCAAAATTTTTATGATCCACCAATTTAGATCTCTCTTGTATATTGTTGAACTTTTAAGCAACACATCAAGATATTAGTATTTCTAATTAGAACATTTTTTTTCGGTAGATCCAAATAAACATAAAATTTTGCAGCAATGGATTCAGAGAAGTCTCGGCTTCATTAACAAACAAAGAGTTCTCTTGAATCCCGACACGCATGATTGTTTAAACAATGTTCAGGTTGTTCAGCTTTGGTTGATGATCCAAAATCAAATCATTAATGTTATATTTTATTGATGGATTTGGAAATTCGGATGACAAGTTCTGTGTCATTCAATATTATTGCACCTTGTTAATTACTAAAAATATCAAGTTTAGATGATGCTTACTTTTGTTCCTGAATTAAAGCAATGTTTTTTTTTGTGGTGGATAGATTTATTGTTTAATATTTTTTACTAAGGTTTGATTTCTTTATTGCTAAGGTTGGAATCTATGCAGGCATTTAAAATAAGGAATTGTTTGATTTTTTTTTAATGGCTTTTTTTTGTGGTGGACAAATTTAATTCTTTGTAAAAAAATTTTTTTTTAATAAGGTTTGATTCTTTTTCATTGCTGTGAGATTATCGAACCTTAAAATCTTGGCATTGCCTTTTAGGCTGTGATTTCTGTAACATTTTTTTTCTCTCCCTTCATAAAGGGAGGCGTAAGGTCCAGGTCATGATTTGGCTATTTTAATTGGCTAGATGCCACGTAGATCCTATAACAGGACATGTTGGATCATTTTGTAATGAGTCTTGAGAAAAGCTCATCAGAAGGCGAGCACATGGATATCCATGAATACCAATAGCTATGAGATCTTAGGGTCATTATGTAATTAATTCTCATTTGTGTTCCACACACAAGTTTGGATTTGCGGTATTTAGACATTAATTCGTTGGCCATGTTTAAATTTTGAACTCTACACATAAAGTTATTATATCATTTTCTTAGTCACAGTGAAGGATATTATTATCTTGTGATCAACTCTCCTGCAAAATCGGTTTGGTTTCAATAAATTCATGTTTTAAATCATGCAAAAGATTTACATTTTTATCATGTAGTAGATAAATTTTGGTGTAATCTTTATGGATTATTTGATGTGATCTTTTGATGCATATATTAAGTACAATTTAATCTGTTGATGATTGATTATTTAATTTTTAAATATGCATGTACATAAAGTTTTGGACATGATTCAGTTTTTGTAAAATTTAGTCAACATTCAAATTTTTGGGTACCTTTTGTGACTAGCAATAGTTGTCTAATATTCTAAATAGACTCATTGAAACAAGATGTCGCCAAAGTGACCTCTCTTGCGTAGATAGTCTATAAGGGATGTTTGATGTTTATGTGTGTACATTCATACGGGTATTAGCCGGCCCAAAGGAAGGTTAATACTTGGCCGAATTGCACACATACTTGTGGTGATAAATGTGTGACAATTATACGGTTTACATGTGAATAATAACCCGATCCAAAGATAGGCTTATTATTTGACATGACTTATTGTCAACTTTTGATCATTACACCAAGAATACCACTTGCAGTTAATATCACTGTCCAAAGACTTGATATTAATGATGTACTAGGTATCTTGAGATGGGGTTCACCATTATTTGAATTTGTTTGACTATATTTTATGCTTTGGTTATTTGTTAGAGCATGTTTGTTTTTTGTTGCTTTGTTCTCTTTACAGTTAATGTTGTTAAAATATCTGCCTATAAGATTTTAATTTTCATGTTTAATGGGATAAACTTTAAGGGCAAAAAGAAATAAATACAGTAGCTGCTAAGGGTCCAGATCAAAATAAACAACAATATAAAACTAAGGGTTGTTCTTTTGTGATAAGACAGGACACATAAGGAAGAAATGTACAAAGTACCACGCATGGCGTATAAAGAATAGTATATTTCTAAATTTGATCTGTTCTGAGGTTAATTTAGATTTAGTACCAAGAAACTCATGGTAGTTAGATTCTAGTGGGATTACCCACATTAATGTTCTTGGCAAGGTTGCCTGAGTTACCGAAAGTCAATTGATAGTGAAAGATACATGGTGACGGCAATTCGGTAGAAGTAAAAGCAATAGGACATTTTAGGTTATTTTTAGGAACCGATTATTATTTGGATTTGATAGACAC
Organism: Iris pallida; assembly: GCA_029216955.1. Taxonomy (NCBI): domain Eukaryota; kingdom Viridiplantae; phylum Streptophyta; class Magnoliopsida; order Asparagales; family Iridaceae; genus Iris; species Iris pallida. The sequence continues at coordinate 23,845,497 of JANAVB010033219.1, read as the reverse complement.
TTTTATTGTACCGTCTTTTAGACGAAATTCAGTTTTAGTTTCCTTAATGGACAAATCTAGTTATCATTGTTCATTTGGAAATAATAAGTTTAGTCTATCTTTAAATCCAAATATTATTGGTAACAGTTTCTTTAATATTTATGATCACCTATATTCAGTTGAAACTATTGTAGCTTAAATAAAACATTGCAAGTGGAGTCATGTGGTACTAAACACAAAATTAACAATAAATATTTTCTAGCCTCATTATGACATAATCGATTAGGTCACATCTCTAGAAATAGAGTTGAACGACTTGTGTCTGGTGAAATTTGGATTTTATTGACTTTATAGACTTTAATGTCTATATTAATGTGTAAAGGAAATACAGACCAAAGTTCAACTGTAAGCAGCTACTTTATTGGCTATGCTGACAAATCAAGGGGTTAATAATTATACGATCCCACACAAAAGAAATTTTTGAGACGAAAAGTGAAATAGTTTTTGAGGATGTTGAGTTTGGGGGGAAAAATAAAGTCAGGATCATTGTCTTTGAGAAGAAATCAATTACGATTCCTACTATCACTTTTGACGATGTGCAGGATTATATACCTGTCATGATCAAGAAGTAAATTCGGAGTCTCAATAAGACAATGTCAAATTACCTCTATAAGTCGTTGTTGAGATACCTTAACAACGACAACGTAGTGGCACCCCATTCAAGATAAGGTAATTATTTCTAAGGAACAAACTCAACAACCTCAAGAACCGGTAATATTAAGATGGTCCACCAGAGAATGGAAAAATATAATTTCGGATAATATTATCATATTTCTCTAGGAACATGAGGAAGACTGTGGATACTGGAAGATGATCTAATCAACTTCCGTCAGGCCATGGAAAGTTCCAGTTCTCAAAGTGGATTGATACAATAAATAAGGAGCATAAGTTCATGCAAGACAATAAAGTTTAAGAACTTGTCCCATTACCAAAAGGTATGAAATCCATTGGTTGCAAATGGACATTTAGAACCAAGAAGGATTCGAAGGGTCATGTGGAGAAGTATAAAGTATGTCTTGTAACTAGTGACTTTACTCAAAATTTTGGGATTGATTTTAAAGAGTTTTTCTCTTCAATATCTTTAAAAAACTGCTTTAAAACAATCATAGCATATGTTGTACATTTTGATCTTGAGTTACATCAAATGGATGTCAAAACGACGTTTCTCAATGGTAACATTGACAAAACTATTTATATGGTGCAGCCAGAAAAACTTTGTGTCGAAAGATCCAAATAATATGGTTTGTAAATTGACAAAATGCATTTATAGACTCAAGCAAGCTTCTCGTCAGTGGTACTATAAATTTTACCAAGTTGTTACCTCGTTTGGTTTTGAGGTTAACGTTGTTGAAGATTGTGTGTATCACAAGTTCAGTGGGAGTAGGAATAATTTTCTGGTTTTGTATATTGATTAAAGTATTCAATGCAAACCAAGTGACACCTCTCGTTAAATGAGACAAATTCGGTTTCAATCAAGTATCCTAAGGTTAGCCTTAAAATTAAGAAAATACAGTAGATTTTTCCTTCATAATGAGTTGTAGGGAGTCTAATGTATGCTCAAGTATGTACGCGTCAGGATATTGCGTACATATTAGGATGTTAGGCAGATATTTAAGCAAATATGGATGGATCATTGGGTAGCAGCCAAACTAATTAAGTAATTAATAAGAGAACAAGAAATTATATGCTCTTTGTAGGAGATCAGATAATTCTGGAGATCATAAGGTATTCCGACTCCGATTTTGTTGGATGCCAACACAGTAGGAGATTCACATCAGGTTATGCTGACTAATGGAGATATATTTTGGATGAGTGTCAAACATGCACTCATAATTTCTTCCACCATGAAAGTAAGGTTTATAACATGCTGTGGGGTATCTATTCAGGGAATATGGTTGCGAAATTGTCACAAGGCTGCGCCTACAGTAGTATTGAAAGACCACATGAAATTATGGTGTGACAATAAATCAGCAGTACTGTATTCCAATAACAATACAAACTTGTATAAGTCAAGAATATTGACATAAAGTTTCTAGTTGTGAAGGAAAGAATTCAGAATGGTTATAGTGTCCATATAGCACATTAGGACAAACTCAATGTTAGCGGATCCGCTCACAAAAACATTATCACCCAGGGTCTTTCATGAGCATACTGCTCATATGGGTGTTAACTAAGAATATGGCAATATAGTGGGAGTTTGTATTTTATGAATTTAGGTGCTATTTGGTTTTGGACACATTTATGTATTAAAGTATTTTGGATATTTATCTGATCAGATATATGGAAATTCAGTTCATTCTATTTTTATTATGTTAAAGTATTGATCTCATTAAAGTTAAGGAGGACCAGTTGGAAACAGACATGTATTGATCACATGGCGTGTAATTTCTATGCTACGCATCCATGATTGATCTATGTCGTTTAGCTATATTGGCATATGTGACCATTGATGGTTTAGTTACGCTATATGTGACGCATGTCGCTTTGATCCTATGTTGATATGGTTAATGGACGAGATTGTCCGGATATACCCTAAGGATTAAGATAGCAATTTACGAGCTCACTAAGGTTAACACAATTATAAGGTTACATATGTGGTCCAGTGGGAGATTGTTGAAATTATTCAATAATTAAGGGGCCACACATGTAAAATTATGTGAAACCCAGTTCTGTAATGTTATTATTATTATCATTATTATTATTATATTATTACTACTATTATTAGTATTATTTATGAGTTTTAAAATTATTTCAAAAATTAATAATGGCTTTTGATTTGCTGGCCTGACCCGAGCCCGGACTAGTTTCCGAAACCCAGACCCGGTCCTGACCCTTTTTATTTGAAATCTGATTTGTTAAAAATATATATATATATTTCTTTTATTTTTGGAGCTGGTCCAAGTTGGACCAGATCCCCACTCCCCCTCACCCACGTTCCCCACTCCCCCTCACTTTCCTCTCCTGACACCTATTTTCTACCACACGTTATCCTTACTCTCAGGAAGCACCACATTCCTTCCTCCTACTTCTTATAACTATCACTTCTCTCCCTAAACCCGCCATTATTCCCCAAACTTCCTCTCACTCACTTTCCCCCATCTCTCTCTTATTCCCAACTCCACCAGAGAGCAACCTCCCCCGAGCCCCTCATCCGGCCCCGACTCCACCCTCGACATCCGCCACCCGCTCGCCACCCGAGCTTCCCTAGGCCCGACACCCGGCGCCCCACCGCAGCTGCCAAGCCGTCGGCCCCGACACCATCCGCGCCTCCAGTGCCGGACCCCGACCCGGCCGCCCGCAACCCCCGGCGCTCCCGTCCGCCGAGCCCAGCCGAGGCCGCCCCTCTCGGCCTCCCCTGTCCGGCACCCCCGCCCGAGCGCGTCCCCGAGCGCTCCTCGGCGTTCGCCGCTGCCAGCGCACGATCCCGTCCTTTTGCTCCCGTGGCCGACCCCCTCTCGGGTTTTCTCTGGCGACCCCGACCCGCCGGTTTTCTGTGTCCCGCTGTCCCGACAGCGCGGTCCAGCGTTGTTCTCTATTCGGTTCCTATCCGCGGCTCCACTGTGACATCATCGTTGTCTCGGGGATTCGGTTCGACTCCGCTGTCTCGTGGATTCGACTCCGCTGCCCGCGTGGATTTCTTTATTATATCATCTGAGAGCTCTAGCCGAGCAATCCAAGGTATAACTCCTCTGTCTCGTACCATTTTCATTTGTCTATGATGAGAATTGGTCCACGAATCTTCTTCGGGAATTCGATTTTTGGGTTACGTTGTTTCTGGGAATTCCCGTGAAACCTTCGGGAAAGTTTCTGTTGGTTTGTTTTGTTTTCCGAAACATTCGAAAATGGATTTCTGGATAATTTGGTTTTTCGGATGTTTTTCCGAATTGTGCTGTGATGTTTTAGAGTTGGTTTTTCGGGAGTTTCGAATTGGCTTCGGGTTTTCCAAATTAATTTTGAGAATGAATGTGGTTATTTTTATATATATTTTGGGATTCCCTGGTTTGGGATTTGCAGGAAAATATTGCCACACTTTCCCAGTTTTTGGGTTGACCAAAAATAGAGGAAATGCTGCCGGATTTTCCATAAAATTTAATTGTATTTTAAAAATTATTTTAAAATGGATTTCGAAAAATACTAATATTTTGGATTTTGGGCGACGACCGTATTGGTCAATGGGCCCTGGCTAAGTGTAAACGAAACCGGCTTCGCCCGGACGTTGAGGCATTAGCCTATATGACGATTGGACCATATCTGAGACTCATTAAATATTTAATTTATTTTTATTATTTAATTTATTCATAATTAAATTGTAGGAAGGTTTTAGAACTAACAACTGTTTCGTCTTATTTCAATTTATGTAAATAAATTATAATGGGCATAAGCCCAGCTGGTCTTTTGGCTCTGTGACCTGTAATTTAGTAGCGTAGGTTTTCTGTTGTTTTTCTGGTTTTGCGAGTTATTTTAGCGTACGCATAAATCAAAAATAGATAATTATTTTGATATAGAAAATTAATAAAGTTTTCTCACATTAAAATTTACAAGTTTTAATATTTAACAACGATCATGATTTTCTCATTAAAATAAGAAATTTAGTTTTATATGTATAATTACGAAAATACAAAGTTTAATCAAATTAATTTGGTAACGACAAGTTTTTCCAAAATACAAGTTTAAATGATCTTTTCCTCGTTATTAATTACAACGCACCGATAATCGCGTTCTTGTTCGTGTTTAATTAATAAAGATTAAAAATTAATTATGACACAATTAGAGATTTCAACTAGCATAGTTAGCTTGGTAACCCTGGATTCTGAATTAACTTCTCGAAATGTAGGATTTCGAGGACGAGTCTAAATCCCATCTCGAAGTCTTCAACCTTTTCAGTCCAGTCCATTTTGAGGCAAGTACATTTTGTGTTAGTTTACAGTTATTTTAATAATCGCTTTACTGCAAGTTTAAACCACGATGCAACACGGAACTCTCTCTGAGAGCACTGACTGATTGACTGTTGGGTACTGGGGGAGTAGTGTAATGTTTATGACCACATCCAACTGTTAACTTAGAACTGTATTAGCTTACCCCTCTCTCACACGGGAATAAGCCATATCGTATCTGTCACGACCCGCACCCGGATATACGGGTACGAATACGTGGGTCATGCCCAGCCTACGCCACGGTATCGGCGGTAGAATGCTGTCAAGTATACTATACCAACTACAACATCTAAGATCCATAACTAAGAAATGTACTCATGTCACATCACGAAAACTAAGGAATATAAGACAAGAAATAATAACAATATCACTAGAACAACTAGAATCTACAATCATCATAAGACAGAAAAATAAAGAAGGAACAACAAGACTAACTAAGGATAACTACCAGGCAACTCACATAGAAGAATAGTGAGATCCACCTCAGCTAGCAACATCATGAAGTCCAAATACTGATGGCACAACTACTCCTAAAATTTTGTCAACATATCCAGTCAGGATGGAACGAGCACAAATCTCAAATAACAGTTTTTATTAGACGATATTGAACATGTAGCAGTAAATAGAGAGAATATACAAGAAATCATGAAATGTACATGTGAGAATCATGGCAAGGTAAGCTGTAAATCTAGAGCTACAACAAGGCAAGTAAAACTGATCATGGCATGTACAAGAATCAAGAATCATCTATCTAAGTGTGTGAGTACTAGCTACAACATGTGGCCGGCTTGGGTCTGCACAAGGTCTAATGATCCGGCCAATCATACGTGGAGTGTAGGATTGGCTATTCAACAAGGTCTACAAGAATAAACAAGGTGGATAATGACCACACATCTACACTAATACTCCCCGTCCCCGACTAGTATAGTGGATCCAACCATGACACATCATGACACGCGATTCCCGAGAGGGTAGCTAGCCTTCGCAGGAATCGTGTCTATACAATGCACAAGGAACAAGAAGACTTGTACAAGATATACCAAGGAGAGCGAGGAATAACATCTCATGACGGGATCCAGAGAAATACCAATCCGTGTGAACAATGTGTCAAGAGAACAAGGGTATCTACACTAAATACAAGAAACATAGACGATATCATAAAACAGAAATATTATCAGAGAGTGTACTCGCCTGCGATCTGGTAGAATATGTCAACTGGTCCAAGAACAGTGCCTCAAGGACCTATAGGTGGAAATACTGTATCAATATAAGGGTTTGGAAGTAAAATTAAGTCACACTAAGTCAACTAGGTCAAGGCAAGTCAAAGCAAGTCAAACTAGGTCAATCTAAGTCAAGGGTTGAGTTACAGTTGACTTCTGGTCAACTGGTCAACTCCGTCAATTCTAGGTCAACTCTAGGTCAAACTTGACTAACGTTGACTAACAGTTGACTTTGGGTCAACTGGTCAACTTCGGTCAAGTTCTGGTCAATCCTAGGCTACGGTTGACTTCCGGTTGACTTTGGTCAAAAAAGTCAACCGTGGTCAACCAGGGTCAAAACTAGTCTAACCTAGGTCAAATGTTGACTCTACTTCGACGTTCAGTCAAAGTAGTCAACCATGGTCAAATTGGGTCAAAGCTAGCCTCTACAAACATCTACAGGGTCAACACATTCAATTTCAGTGGTTGTGAAATCACTGGAATCGATGGATCTCAGATACCACAAAAGGAGAAAGATTATAATAATAGGGTAAAAACCTACAGATGTTGTCGGATGATAAAATAAATATCACCAACCTGTCCAGAATGGTCAAATCAGCTAGGATAGCCTATCCAAAAGTCTAATTTGGACACAGAGGCAAAACGATAATTTCGGGCCAAAATGATGTCCGTCGTTGGACACACTTTGCACCGAAAAATGTGTCAAAATAAAAGTGCACAAAACCTAACAAATTATATGTCCACGAATCCAGAATGACGATGCGAACCCAACGGTATATCCAGAATTGGATTCCGTTGACCCGATCTCAAATTGGTCCGTTGACCGGAACATTGAAATCCGATTTGCACGGAAAAACGTATCGGAGCCTATGTCCTCAAAACTCAGCAAATTATATGTCAACGAGTCCAGAATGACGATACGAACTCAACGGTATATCCAGAATTGGATTCCGATGAGCCGAACTCAAAATGACACGTTGACCCAGAAAGTGGGACCCGCTTTACACCGAAATGCGTGCTAGGGCCCACGTTCTCCAAATCAAGCAAACTTTATATGAAAACATGCCATAACGACGCCACGAGTCTACTGCTGGTGTCAGAATTTGAATCCGGAGTCCCGGGTTCAAAAATGAAATTTTACAAGTGTAACATTAAGAATTCGAACGGCCAACTTTGGCGTCAAATTCGACCGACCTAACAAGCTCAAACTGAAAAGGAATCTAAAGGGGACAGAAAGAGGGTTATACCAGCTGTGCACAGGAACTGGTAGCACACAAAACGGAACTGCGACGACGAAGATACGAACCCGCGAAGTTGGCATCGCAAAACTGTCCAAAAACAGTACAAATTAAAACGTTAACTTGGTGGCCGGTTTTGATGTATCAAACGACGAAATTAACGGGTAAAATTTGACAAAAGTGAAGAGGGATATACCGAAATTGTGACGGAGCGAAGAAATTGCCGATCCAACGGTCGGATTCTCCAAAAAATCGGTACGAAGTCACTGCGACGGAGCGCGAATTCTGAAACTTTCTCGCGCGCGCGTCGACGGAACTCCGTTCAAAACGCACAAATCGGGTACGTGGCACGTCGGAGAAGAGGAGGACGGCGATGGGGAGCTCGCCCAGGGGAGCGCCCGGCCTCGGGGCCGCACGGTGGCAGTCCACGGCGGCGCACGGCGGCGGCGGCGGCGCTCGTCCGTGCGCGCGCACTGCAGCTGCTGCTGCTGCGCTGCGTGCTGTTGCGCCGCGTGAGCGCACGACGGCGGCTACAGTCTACGACGGGGGTGGCCTCGGCGGTGTAGTGGTGGTGGAGTGAATGGTGAAGGTGGCGGTGGTTTTGATGATAATTAATGGTGATGGAGATGGTTAATGGTGATGGTGAAGAAGGAGGAGGAGAGGATGGAGCTCGGGCATGGAGGTGGAGAGTGGGTGTTCGTGTGAAGAAAAAGGAGGGGAAGAAGAAGCTGCTGGTGAGAGTTGGAGAGAGAGATAGAGGTGAGGAAAAATAGGTTTTGTGTGTGAGTGTGTGTGATTAATAAATGAGAGAGGGAGAGTGAGAATGAGAGAGAAAATAGAGAGAGAAAAAATAGAGAGAGAGAAAGGGGTGTCGGTTAAAGGGGGGTGTTCTCTTGCTGGCAGTATGGGGGGGTTGAGGTGGTGTGAGGGGGTGTATGAGTGTTTGTTTGGAGATAGAGAGAGAGAGAGAATATATATATATATGTGTGTTATAATATATAAATAGATATTGGGAGAGAGAGAGAGAGAGAAAGATATTTAGAGAGAGAATGAGTGAGGGGTGTGCTCGGGACAAGGGGGTATGAGCTGACATGAGGAGAGGAGAGGTGGTGGTTTGTATAGGTAGAGAGAGAGATTATATATATATATATATATATATATATATATATATATATATATATATATATATATATATATATATATATATATAAGGTATTCTAAGATATTTAATAAAGTAGAGGGAGGACGAGATATTTTCAAAATAGGAAAAGAGAAATGTTGTGGGGTATTTGGACAGTCATAATGGAGGGCAACATAGAGCTGGGGTTGGGTTCAGTGGAGCCGAGCTGGGCCAAAACCGGACATGGTGCAATTTTTGAATTAAAATAGGTATTTATGGTCATGGATAAATAAGTAGCATGTGGGGGCTCAAATAAATGGGAGACAAGTGGCAGGCGGGTAGTAGGCTTCGTGTGGGCCATGTCCATATTTGGGGTCGACTAGGTTGGGTCGATGTCGGGTCCCGAAATTAAATTGGAATTTAAATCAGGTTTTACGGCAGATAATTAATTGGCCTAAATTGAACCGAAAGTTGTGCGAAAGAAATGGAGCACAAGAGGGTGTGTCTGAGTGGGACACGAAGGTCATGGGTGAAGAGCGTCTCGAGTAGATCAGGCATGACAAGTTGGTTTCGAGAGAATAACTAGTCTGGTGCTCCTAAATTAAAAGTCACGGTAACGTGCTTATGAGGATCAAGGAAAAGAGTAGAAAAATCAATTAATAATTAAATGGTCTAAATTGACCCAAACTTGCACGAAGCAAAAAGAGTACAAGGGAACAAGTTCGAGTGGGACACAAAGTATCAATGTGAAGATAATCTCGTCTACTACAAACTCCAAGAAGGAAGTTTCCAGAGACTGGCATCCCTAATGCTCTAGAAATCCAAGTCACGGTAAAGAGCATTAAATCAATTAATAATCAAATAATAATATATATTACAACTAATTGAATTATAAGAATTAAAAAAATAAACCCTAAATTCAGGGGCTTACAATCCTACCCACCTTATAAAAATTTTGTCCTCGAAATTAAAGGTTGGTAGTAGGGGTAAAACAAGATAGAAGGTTTTAGGCAAAAACTTAGGCACGGTCATAGAATGACAAGTTTGCACGATTAAGAAAATCGATTTACAATTATTCAAGCACGATGAGGGATTTGGCACGATAGAATCATGATATGAACAAAATCATATGTGCATGATTTCAGAAATAAGCCAAGTCATTGGGGCACAATTTTAGAGACGATTAGGAGAATCGAAGATATAATGAAGTTCAAGTACGGGGTGATTTGAAGGACTTAGGTTGATGGAAATCAACCCGAAAGTCACATAGGCCCGATCAAGATGAAAGCTAACCATGACCAAAACAAGGTTTGGCATGGTTGAGATAAAATTTCAGACACAAAACAAAAATCGAAGTCAATGTCTTATAGGCCCGATCAAAGATTAAGGAGGATGATTAATAAAATCATGAAATACGATCCAAGTTCGAACGCTATTAAAATCGGAAATAGTCTAAGTTCACTTGGCACGATTTGAGGGTTAAGATTATCAAGATCATGAAAATCAAAGTTGGATAGTCATGATCTAAAACAGGGCTAAGAGAAGCAAATGGAGAGAAAAAAATTTGAGAATAGCACGATTGAGAGATAGATTTGATAGAAATCAGATTATAGGTCACATAAGCACGATCAAGATCCAAGTTCAGTTATGAAAGACGATAAAATCATGAATTCGAAATCAAGGTCCTAAAAGCACAATTTAGGAAGGAACCCAAGTCACAAGGAATTTGAAGTCATCTAGAGTATAGTCCGCAACCAGGACTCTTTTGCACGATAAACAAGACGACCAAAATTGATTGGTTATGGACAGAAGGGAATCAAAATCTTAACAGTACCAAAATTTAAGAAACAATTTAGATATGAAAATTTCAAAATTTTGAGAGTTTTCAAGCGTAGATGACAGATGTAGATACGAGATAGGTGATTTGTGTAATTAAGAAATAGCTAAACAAGGCAAAGAAAATGACGGTAAGATGAGAAAATCATCATGCGATGGGAGAGAAAATAATGATAAACAAGAAATAATGGTAGAAATTATCTTGCTTAATTGATAAAAGAAGTGAATCAACTTAAGATATGACCTGATAACCATACACGTCTATCCAAAATTATGTTGCCAGAATTCTCGCCACGCCAGTAAGCATAGCGGTAATAAACAATAAAGTCCATAACTATGGTATACATCCTATAATCATGTCATCTAGATTCCTTACCACGCCAACCGGTATGGCTGCAAGAGAATCTAAATGACATAACTAGGATAGTATTCCAAATCAGGCTCCATGTCCTTGTTTCGCTAGCTAATATGACTGCGATGAATTCTAAACTCCATAAATAAAGTAGACACTTACTGTTCTCATCGTCCTCGTCCAAAATATGTTTATCAGGATATCTTAACTCAACTCTTAAAAGAATTATCCAAAACAAAATTAAAGGTCAACAACGAATATTAAGATTTAAAATTCAACAACAAGTCAAGGGTAAGTTAATAGAAACAACAGAAACAACTTCCGAGATAGGGTTCAGAGTAAAATCTCAGAAAAAGTCCCGAGGGTACTACCTAGGTCAAGATAGAAAATGGTGGAATATAATCTAAAACAAACCTCGACCATGATACGAGGTTGGTAAATCATATTCTCTCCCCAACCTAGATGATATATAAGTTTAACTTATACCTTCCCTCTTGGGTCCACAAACTCATCCCAAGAAGGAATAAAGTTTGATACAGACAGATATTTCAGAAATCAGGACGGACAGGAACAAATGGAAAAAGTTTCAAAAAGTTCGAAATAAGATTCCCAGGGATCATCTCTGGAATCTACCAAGAGTTCCTAATATGTGACTGAGTACCAAAATCCTAAAATATTCCATGACTCAACCTTAATCCTAGGGCAGGCTCGCAGTAGTACAGATAAGCTCAAGTACTACCACGACTTCGCATTAACTACAAAGACTGACCTGTATGGGCCACCACTAAAAATGTGTCACGACCCGTACCCGGATATACTGGTACGAATACGTGGGCCACGCCCAGCCTACGCCGCGGTATTGGCGGTAGAACGCTGTCAAGTATACTATACTAACTACAACATCTAAGATCCATAACTAAGAAATGTACTCATGTCACATCACGAAAACTAAGAAATATAAGACAAGAAATAATAACAATATCACTAGAACAACTAGAATCTACAATCATCATAAGACAGGAAAATGAAGAAGGAACAATAAGACTAACTAAGGATAACTACCAGGCAACTCACATAGAAGAATAATGAGATCCACCTCAGCTAGCAACATCATGAAGTCCAAATACTGAGGGCACAACTACTCCTAAAATTTTGTCAACATATCCAGTCAGGATGGAACGAGCACAAATCTCAAATAACAGTTCTTATTAGACGATATTGAACATGTAGCAGTAAATAGGGAGAATATACAAGAAATCATGAAATGTACATGTGAGAATCATGGCAAGGTAAGCTGTAAATCTAGAGCTACAACAAGGCAAGTAAAACTGATCATGGCATGTACAAGAATCAAGAATCATCTATCTAAGTGTGTGAGTACTAGCTACAACATGTGGCCGGCTTGGGTCTGCACAAGGTCTAATGATCCGGCCAATCATACGTAGAGTGTAAGATTGGCTATTCAACAAGGTCTACAAGAATAAACAAGGTGGATAATGACCACACATCTACACTAATACTCCCCGTCCCCGACTAGTATAGTGGATCCAACCATGACACATCATGACACGCGATTCCCGAGAGGGTAGCTAGCCTTCGCAGGAATCGTGTCTATACAATGCACAAGGAACAAGAAGACTTGCACAAGATATACCAAGGAGAGCGAGAAATAACATCTCATGACGGGATCCAGAGAAATACCAATCCGTGTGAACAATGTGTCAAGAGAACAAGGGTATCTACACTAAATACAAGAAACATAGACGATATCATAAAACAGAAATATTATCAGAGAGTGTACTCGCCTGCGATCTGGTGGAATATGTCAACTGGTCCAAGAACAGTGCCTCGAGGACCTATAGGTGGAAATATTGTATCAATATAAGGGTTTGGAAGTAAAATTAAGTCACACTAAGTCAACTAGGTCAAGGCAAGTCAAAGCAAGTCAAACTAGGTCAATCTAAGTCAAGGGTTGAGTTACAGTTGACTTCTGGTCAACTGGTCAACTCTGTCAATTCTAGGTCAACTCTAGGTCAAACTTGACTAACGTTGACTAACAGTTGACTTTGGGTCAACTGGTCAACTTCGGTCAAGTTCTGGTCAATCCTAGGCTACGGTTGACTTCCGGTTGACTTTGGTCAAAAAAGTCAACCGTGGTCAACCAGGGTCAAAACTAGTCTAACCTAGGTCAAATGTTGACTCTACTTCGACGTTCAGTCAAAGTAGTCAACCATGGTCAAATTGGGTCAAAGCTAGCCTCTACAAACGTCTACAGGGTCAACACATTCAATTTCAGTGGTTGTGAAATCACTGGAATCGATAGATCTCAGATACCACAAAAGGAGAAAGATTATAATAATAGGGTAAAAACCTACAGATGTTGTCGGATGATAAAATAAATATCACCAACGTGTCCAGAATGGTCAAATCAGCTAGGATAGCCTGTCCAAAAGTCTAATTTGGACACAGAGGCAAAACGGTAATTTCGGGCCAAAATGATGTCCGCCGTTGGACACACTTTGCACCGAAAAATGTGTCAAAATAAAAGTGCACAAAACCTAACAAATTATATGTCCACGAATTCAGAATGACGATGCGAACCCAACGGTATATCCAGAATTGGATTCCATTGACCCGATCTCAAATTGGTCCGTTGACCGGGACATTGAAATCCGATTTGCACGGAAAAGCGTATCGGAGCCAATGTCCTCAAAACTCAGTAAATTATATGTCAACGAGTCCAGAATGACGATACGAACTCAACGGTATATCCAGAATTGGATTCCGATGAGCCGAACTCAAAATGACACGTTGACCCAGAAAGTGGGACCCGTTTTGCACCGAAATACGTGCCAGGGCCCACGTTCTCCAAATCAAGCAAAATTTATATGAAAACATGCCAAAACGACGCCACGAGTCTACTGCTGGTGTCAGAATTTGAATCCGGGGTCCCGGGTTCAAAAATGAAATTTTACAAGTGTAATATTAAGAATTCGAACGGCCAACTTTGGCGTCAAATTCGATCGACCTAACAAGCTCAAACTGAAAAGAAATCTAAAGGGGACAGGAATGGGGTTATACCAGCTGTGCACAGGAACTAGTAGCACACAAAACAGAACTGCGACGACGAAGATACGAACCCGCGAAGTTGGCGTCGCAAAACTGTCCAAAAACAGTACAAATTAAAACGTTAACTTGGTGGCCGGTTTTGATGTATCAAACGACAAAATTAGCGGGTAAAATTTAACAGAGGTGAAGAGGGATATACCAAAATTGCGACGGAGCGAAGGAATCGCCGATCCAACGGTCGGATTCTCCAGAAAATTGGTACAAAGTCACTGCGACGGAGCACGAATTCTGAAACTTTCTCGCGCGCGCGTCGACGGAACTCCGTTCAAAACGCACAAATCGGGTACGTGGCACGTTGGGGAAGAGGAGGACGGCGATGGGGAGCTCGCCCAGGGGTGCGCCCGGCCTCGGGGCCGCGCGGTGGCAGTCCACGGCGGCGCACGGCGGCGGCGGCGCTCGTCCGTGCGCGCGCACTGCAGCTGCTGCTGCTGCGCTGCGTGCTATTGCGCCGCGTGAGCGCGCGGCGGCAGCTGCGGTCTCCGGCGGGGGTGGCCGCGGCGGTGTAGTGGTGGTGGAGTGAATGGTAAAGGTGGCGGTGGTTTTGATGATAATTAATGGTGATGGAGATGGTTAATGGTGATGGTGAAGAAGGAGGAGGAGAGGATGGAGCTCGGGCATGGAGGTGGAGAGTGGGTGTTCGTGTGAAGAAAAAGGAGGGGGAGAAGAAGCTGCTGGTGAGAGTTGGAGAGAGAGATAGAGGTAAGGAAAAATAGGTTTTGTGTGTGAGTGTGTGTGATTAATAAATGAGAGAGGGAGAGTGAGAATGAGAGAGAAAATAGAGAGAAAAAATAGAGAGAGAGAAAGGGGTGTCGGTTAAAGGGGGGTGTTCTCTTGCTGGCAGTATCGGGGGGTTGAGGTGGTGTGAGGGGGTGTATGAGTGTTTGTTTGGAGATAGAAAGAGAGAGAGAATATATATATATATGTGTGTGTTATAATATATAAATAGATATTGGGAGAGAGAGAGAGAGAGAGAGATATTTAGAGAGAGAATGAGTGAGGGGTGTGCTCGGGACAAGGGGGTATGAGCTGACATGAGGAGAGGAGAGGTGGTGGTTTGTATAGGTAGAGCGAGAGATTATTTATATATATATATATATATATATATATATATATATATATATATATATATATATATATATATATATATATATATATATATATATATATATATATATATATATATATATATATATATATATATATATATATATATATATATATATATATAAGGTATTCTAAGATATTTAATAAAGTAGAGGGAGGACGATTACAAAAATTAAATAATGTCCTCTTCAAGAATTAAATAATGTTTTATTCCATCAATTACAATATAATAATAAGCTAATCATCCAAAGCTTACTCCATCATGATGTGGGATATCTCCAAGATGACGATTACAAAAACTCGATTAACATGCCTCACTACAAAATACAGGTGAACAAGGAAGAGGGATCCTCTCTCCCTCTTACTCGCTTTCTCCAGGCAGAGCCAGATTTCTTTTGTTGTCCATGAGTTCCTTAAGACCCGATCAGAGGAACTAATCAAGTCGTCGCTAAACCCATTTAGAGACGGCTAAGTGACTCACGTACATGTCAAAAATAACGACTCACTACAGAAGATATATCGTCATCGAGTCGTCGCTAGGCCGACTTTCTAACGATTACAGGGCGATGAATACTTAGTGATGCCATGGTGGCGCCTCCGCGATGCATTCAAGTTGGCGACGTCTTTGCAACCACATAGCAATGCACTTTTGGTGTGTCGGTGACTAACCAACGACGGACAAACAACAATGCTAGTTTCTGATAAGTCATATCCAGTTCTGAGTTCACCATCGTAGATGGTGCCCCTCACGAAAGCGTCATAATCCTTTGTATTAATAAACCCACGCATCAACAACAAATTAAGCATTTATAGGATTCTAAGTTATTCTAAACTTGAATCGATTAGTCGTGTAGCCACACCAAGTCCTTTCTTCCTTAATTGGTCCCAATCTGAAATAACGAAGGCTTTTCATTATTGAGTTTAATCTCAGATAACAAATATTGCAATCACATATCGTTTAATTTAACATTAGTTCCAATATCTATGAAAATTGTACAACAAAAGTATCCAATAAGGTTTAAATTCTTACTTATATGCTAAACCATAACATACATTTACTATCAACCTCTCTTTAAAGTTCCTCCTCATTAATATTAGATCTCCTTATTTTCCATTCATCTTTAAAAATATTGAGATAAGAAGAATATAGAGTTAACACTAATTTGGCATTTAGAGGACATTAGCAAAGTCGAATCGGTTATGTCTCAATATATCTTATTTTCTGTAATAAAAAATTTAACAGTACATATCGATTAGAGGCTTCAAACTTATTGTCTTCCAACCATCGTTTTTAACTAGCACCAACATGCTTGTCCCTTATATTGAGTATAGATAGGTCATCAATGTTTCGCATATCACCCACGCCTTCACCATTCCTTGGGACACTATTTGGTTTTGTTTAGGCATGAGGATCGAAATAGATCAAGCAGAAGTTTGAGAACTGCTCAATAATATATCATTCGCATATCAAAGCGTACATGAGCCTTGTTACCATCTTTCTTTTTAAGGTGATATAGATACCTAGAAAAATGCATTCTCAATTCAGTTAGATTGCTTTATCTATAGAGTTCTAAAATTGTACTCATGTATAGATATTTTACCTTTCAAATAGATGCATCAATCGATACTAGATAGTTCCACCAGCACATGCTTAATTTGGAAGATTATGCAAATGCTCTATAATGTCAAAAAATCTAGGAGCCAAGATCTTCACTAATTTGTATAATATTGTCAAGACAATCTTATTCTCGAGTTCAAACATATGTTGCCCCGTCAACTTACTTGAACAAAGATCTCTGAAGAATATAGATAACTTGGCCAACGGAATCCATACAACATGAGGAAAAAACTTTCTTAGAGCAATCAATAATAACCTCTCCATGAACATGTGACAATCGTAACTCTTCATCTCTATAACTTCGCATTTATTGTGATCAAAGTATCTAGCCAGGTTCAAAGCATAGCCGTCAGGAAATCTTAAATCAGCTATACAGTTACATATTATCAATTTATCTTCTCTTGGTAATATGAATATCGTTATTGGCTTCACAAACCCACTAACTCCCCTTAGTTTTAAGTTTAAATTTGGATGCTTACATATTTATGCCAAGTCTTATCTTGCTTTAGGATTGTCCTCTGTCTTTCTCTTAATGTCCATAATCGTATTGAAGGTATCAAATATTATTTTTGATATGCATGACATTGAGGTATAAAATGCAACAAGGTAAGTGCCAGAAGATACTTGGTCCAGTTATGGCTATGCCTGAAGCCTTCAAAAGGATGATCGAATATTAGATCTTCTATCATGGTTGATAAATTCTCTACCTCTTCTCAAATCTTGTAACTAGTCAATCTCGTAGTTGGATGTGATAGTTCTAGTTTAGCAGCTCTAAAGGCCTTCTTGTTCTTTCTCCAAGGATATAATACGGGAAGAAACAGACGATGACAATAAAAAAGAATGCTTTTTCTCTATGTTGAAGATGGAATACCTTACTCTTTTCCATGCATATTGGATAAGCCATAGTGCCACGAGTAATCCATCTTGATAACAAACCATAAGCTAGAAATCAATGATCCACACAAGTGTAGCTCTCATCTAAAAGTTTTACTTTTTAGAAATATCATACATCCGACATCGAAATTCAATAATTTCTTCAACTCATCAACCAATGGTTGCATGTAGATATCGATGTTTTTCTTCAAATTTTAGGGACCAAGTATGATAAGTTTCAATAACATGTATAAAGTCTTCATACACATCCATGGTGATAGATTGTAAGAGGTCGAAATCACCAGCCAACATGATTATTGAGATCTTCTCAGTTCAAAAGGAGTGAATTCATCAAAAAGACAATACTAATTGAACGTTCCTAGGATACACAAAAATATCTGGATGACACCGATCAAAATGCTTCCATTACTCTCAACCAGAAGAGTGAGATAATTCTCATTTATCTCTTTTTTCCCTTGCAATGCTATGTCATGTGCTAGACTATATTTATGACATATACATCCTTTGTAACCCTCTTTGGGACCAACAAGAACTTCATGTGCCTATAGCTAGGGATATTTCCTTTCTTCTGATCTGTTTGACTTTCTTTTGCCCTAAACTGCTTGTATTGATCCCAATGGAAGAAAGTGCATGTCTTTATGCTTGTTCTCCTTATAGTACAACATACAACCATTGTGACAACAATTTATCTTTTCATAGCCTAAGTCGAGTTGCAGTCCATCATATTTGTTTTATATAAGTTTGCAGACAACAATTTATCTTTTCATAGCCTAAGTCGAGTTGCATGTCCATCATATTTGTTTTGTATAAGTTTGCAGACAACTCCATTGATCCTCTAACCAACAGCTCTATGACAAAATGTATGATTTGGTCATAACATGCTTACGACAACTTGAAATAATCCAATCGCATCACTACCCACATTACAAAATTAGTATCAAAACACAAGTATACAACAATATTTGTATCCTTGAACATACCATATAACTCTTTGCATAGGATTCATGTTCTCCGGATTAAAATTAGCCCTTGATGCAACAATCATCATATCTCGTGTCTAGTTTTGGTCATGATACTCAATGTTGTCTTCCTAGGCGTCCATTGGGATTTTCTTTCTACATAAGTCCAAATTGAGACCTCCACAGGTCGTAATCACGTAGAAATCCTTAAGGGTCAGAAGCTCTCTCACGACTGTCACCTTTTCGTAACGTCTTGCATGCGACAATGAGTACAAGGACACTAAGTGCCATAATTAAGAAATACTTCAACGTTGGCCTTAAAATCTTCATTCAAATCAATCATGCTCTTATGTTGGTGTTTCTACATCCATTTACGATCAATCAAGTAGCTATTCAAAGCTTGTTGGGTGTGTATGATTTTGCACAATTGATATACAAACAAAATGAGATGATATAATTTACTTTAAATATAACCATGTGCTACGTATTCGTATTTGTGCTTATATAAAATTAACTAATTAGTTGGCTCATATTCGTCACAGAAAATATTCATGATATCGCCACTCACAATATGGAGGTGGAACAATAATATCTCAACAAATAGACGTAGCTGCCTCACCATCGGAAGGAGAAAATCGCCAATTAGAAATCACGATATTGCCAAATGGCTACAAGGGTTATGCGTCACCATTAATACAATATTGGAATTTAATGTGGGATTGTTATTCCTAAATACATGAATTTATGTTTAGACATTGCTTATAACTTATAATTGATTTCTTCGCACGATCCTTCATGTCTCATCCACTTTTTGGGTATTCAAGAATTTGTATCGGATGGAATATTGTTAGAATTTTGATAAACAAAAGTTTATAACATAAACATAAAGGCTAATAAATTTATAGAAATTAGGTCCAAACAAACTTCAGGTAGCTCTCTAACCTACTACAACTGCAATAGTTGTACCTCCTTGATCACTCTAGTCATTAATAATCGCTGAATGCACCAAGATGAGTTTCTTTTGTACTTCAAAGTTTCTTTTGGAGTTCCTTTGACACCATATATACTCTGCCAACTCTTAATATACAAATGCTCATAAGGGAACAAAAATAGTACAACTTATCAATCTATCTTAAAAAGTATTCAACTACGATGCAACTACAAAATCTAGAACCCAAAAAATAGACTTCCATGTTGCTCCAACTATAATTAAGTAATTATAGGCTCAAATTGGGTATTAAACTATCATTAGATGTTGATTACGGTGGGTACTTAAGACTGAAAAATAGATATTGTTGACTGATACAACTAGGATGATATCCAAGATGCATGGAAGTCAAACACAAGATGCTATATATAACATGTTCTGCAAAGATAAGAGCCTCCCTTAGCTTCCTTTCTCTACCTCCTCGCTCCCTCGACAACAAGGTAGCCATCCCATGGGCCTTATTGTTCAACATTCTTGGTAACACAAAGCTGCCTTCCATCTAATTGTTGTTGGTTTGTTTCCCATTTAGATTTTTATACAAAAATGGCATAATTGTTTCGATATCATAGAAGTTTTTAACCTAAAACTTTGACGCCATACTAAAATATAGATTTTATAGTTACTTCTAGAACAACATTTCCCTTTTCAAATATTTGTCTCTTGTTTCTTGAATTTCTTGTTGAAAATATGCTTGCAATATCGACATTCGTATACGGATACGCGATTATCTATCAAATTATATTTTCTCAGTTTTCGTAATTTCGGTATCGTAATTAAGGACAATGGATTTTTGCGAGGCAAATATTCCTTGATATGGTATCGTGCTATGATGGTAGTACTGAATTTGGTTGTTCATAGTTTTACTAGTTTTTTATATTCCTTTGTTTTGTGCGCATCGAGGATCGTAAAGAAACTCTCATGTGATACTCCAGTTTTCAAGAAATCTATTGAATACTTATGCAATTTAAATTTAAAGTATTTTTTGGATTTTATTGATAACCGTGCCAACCCACAGACTTGTTGAGACTTGTAGAGACCTATGACATGGCCATGTATGCCGACTAAGCTACGTATGTAGAACCAAAGCCCTTGAAATTAGGTTTTCCCTTATTTTCCTGCATGATAGTATACTGGATAATGTATTGTCCAGTATATTGCCAAGTGTACTGTTTCCCTTTTCTGAGTGGAAACAATCCTTATGTATGTCACTTTGGACCGTTGGATCTTCATCCTATGGTTGTGATCATTCGTGGGGGTTTATATACATGTTAACTCCCATTTATTTCTTATGTATTTTCTCTCCCCCCTCCCCTCTCTCTTTCTCTTCGTTTCTCTTGAGAGCCAAGGAAGAGAACTTCCATTCACCTCTCTCTCGCATACTCATTCTCCAGTTCCTACGAGCTTACGAGTATCGAGGGAGTGAGGCTTATGTTTTTGATCAAATGAGCGTCGTAAATAATAGGGTCATTTACGGTATTGTCTTTTACGACACCCAAATATACGCCGTGAAAGATCATTTACGGCACGTTTTGCGTGCTGTAAATGATCATTTTTCTTATAGTGAGAGCCGACCTGCTAGAGGATATTAACAAGATCACACATCCTAGGTAACGTCGCATCACCCGCCCATAGACAAGTGCACCTTGCTCTCGATATTGGATATTGATTTCAGTTTAGCTTTGATATAGTTTCATGTGAACTCCTGGAATTTATCTTCGAGTTTGATTGTCATTTTTTCGCAGTCGGGAGTACTCAATGTATTGAGCCCGCAGCCCTTGATGGGACTCAAATCGATCGAGTATATCGCTCGTGTTACGATCATTTTATTAAATTTCTTTATTTTTTCGACAACCTTTTTTATTGCATTAGATAGTCATGATTCTTTCTACACGCCTCTACAAGTGATATCGAGCACATTGCATCTTTCAGTTTAGTTTTGGTTGTGAATCGGTCGACCGACAAATAATTTTGTGCGGTTCGATATATGTTTAGACCCATTTATGCCCTTATATTATGTAGACAATATACTGCCCATTATATTGTCTGTACAATAATTTAATTATATATATTTTCTCTCTATCCCCGAATAGTATATTGTCTAGTATATTATTTGTAAAGTATTTTATATATATTTGTCCTCTATCCTAGGACAGTATAGTGTGAGCAATATACTGTCTAGTATACTGCTAGTGTATGTAATCCTTATTTTTTTCTGTTTTCATCGATTCATTTTATGCAAACCTGATTGGTGTAAAATTGGCACACAATATCCTTGCATATATGGCAGTTTCATGGGGGATGGATAGTCGAATCTCCCGTGTTGAATTTATTCTGATTTTTGTTAGAAATATGAATATGTTTTCAATACGGATCTCTTATTCATGTCTTGGATTTCTTATATACTTATTGTTCAAGCATGATTCATTTTCGACATTTATGTATGGACTAACCATGGTGATACACGTGCCCCTGGCCCGTTTTTATCCTTATTACATATTTGTTTACCTTTTTACGTATTTGAGCATACTAGCACTTTCATATTTTTGTATTTTTACGAACTGTCCATATATATATATATATATATATATATATATATATATATATATAGCGCTATGTCACTACTGTATGGAGTTAGCCTAATTATGATAAAATACTATTATGATTGGCCGCTTATGGAAGGACATCGATACCATGTCTGGCAATGTCCAACATATACAATATTGTACCATATTGCACTTTATTATACCGTATTGATATCGAATTGATTCTCTCAATTGTGGCTCGTCGCAACGCACTCCAGTATATAGTGATTATAGCGACATGGGTTGCTAGCATGTCTCATGCTATTGATTATGAAAGTTAAATTATTGTCGAGTCTTGCATTTTTCGAGGGAAAACACATGTAGAATGGATTCCATGGATGTACATGATCGAAAATTTAAATAAAAATGTTTAAGATTAGTAACTAGAACAATCACCTAGATTTATTGAGATTGGAGGTTTCAAGGTTGCATGTAGTCATGTTATCACGACCACTTATGGATTTGGATCTCTCCATCGTAAGGGGCACACTTCTTTCTCGTCATCGAGTGATGCAATTACTATACTTATTATTATTAGCTCACGACGAGTGATGCATATTTGTTACTGATCATTGATTTGCTTGGATAACCTAGATAGACTGCATCGCATGTTTTCTTTGGAACCTCAATTGCATGTGCTAGTAATCACGATTATGACAATACTAGTTATTTGATGTTGTCAAGTCATAGTTCAATATGATTGGTCGAGGTTGATGGATAGTCCCTATTACAGTTTTATATTACTGTTGTTTAATCAATTTCCTTCTTTATTGTTATTTTATTACTGCTTTCCTTTTTATATATTGCGTGTTGGTTTTAGTACACCATAGAACTTTCTTATGATATTTGCTAACTGGGGTTAACCCCACTGGGTTTATTTTGCCAGATCTCAAAGGATCTCGAAGCGGAGCCTGAGGATCGTACCTTTCGCTTGATGGTCAACATCCAGAGGACCACCACCCGAGCACCTGAATGGATTTCTCTCTTTTCTTTCACTATATATTCTATATATCTTCTTGAGGCGTTTAGCATTGAGTATGTGTTCACTCGTATTATGGAATCATGTTCCCATCTGAGGACATTATGATTGTATATATTCTAGATTGCAGCTAGACATGATCATGTACTATCATATAGTCTTGCTAGTATTTAATTTTGTATTACATAGCTTCATGATCATCTATATATGGATAGTTTGTGAGGGTTTTCTATTATATGTTTGATGATACATCTTGTAGTTTACTTATATATTTGCTAGTAATTGAGACACCTAGGATTGTTCAACCTAGTACTGGATGATGGATTGTAGATCATGGATCTTGTATTTGCGTTACTTGATATATGTTACCAGTATACGGATGCACAATGACTTTTACACTGCTCATTAGCAAGTCTTGTATATGTGTTTAGATGAGCATTATTAATACGACATGGGATACAATGAGATAGAGTGAAGTACATGAATATGGTCTATAACTCAGATGCATAGATATTCATGGTCTCCATGGAGACTAGTAGTTACCATTCGCGACAAGCAAGCAGCATGGCTTGGCAAGCGTAAACACATGAGCACACGAATACAAGAATACACGAGCCTACGGTGAACTCCTCGAAGTGTTTTTCTTTCTTTCTTGTAATATCTAGTCTATGCATGGGATATTCGTATCGCAAGCGTAGTGATCGTGTCACATAGGAACCTTCTCTTGCCGACACTAGTATTGACACGAGCACATGAATATATGAGGCTCTTGAGCATGTTATAATTATGCACTATACTGAGTCGGAGCCCTTGGGTACGAAAAGACATCCTAGAGGACATGTTATTATTATTTGGGTCCGAATATATACAACGGGGTCCCGAGTACTAATAGTTGGCAAGTGGAGTTGGAACCGATTATCCTTGTCGACAACACTAGTATCATGATAACAGCTCAGAAGCTAGTACTTCACTGGCCTCTATATTAAGTTGTTACACCAAGGGAAATTAGAAATTCTTATAGTTGGCGAGGAAAGATGAGGGACCAAATCAAATGACGGTAGTCGTCTCAATCGAATCACAGGCTAGGTAGTGATCAGTTCATGGTCTAGTTCGCAAGTTGAGTTCCAAAGTACCATTGGCATTTGTAATTAGTACACATGATCTTTCAACCGATGGATCTATGTCCATGATATGAATGATGCAGAAAAGAAGTACATTTGATGTGCATCAAAAACACGTACGTTAGACAACCACTGTACTGTAAGCAAGACAGACTGCCGAATCGATTTATGTCAAGGCTCGTATTTACACCAATTCAAATGAGTAGATTGGATCTTGGAGACGGCACGGTTAGGCTGCCGGCCAATGGAGTGTTCTCAGTCGATTAAGACGTATAATTTTTTCAACCCGACTCTTCCGAAAGAATCATTGACTTATTTGGCATGATCGACAATTAAAAGATTGTTGGATTATTTTTTCTTCTTCGCATGAGTGGTAGTTGATCACATATATAGACACTTTTAGTTTGTGGTAGAGATTTGAAGTATTTAAATACATAGAGTTCAATTGCAAAAAGTCCTAAATGGATCAATCAGGATGCTATAGTTGTATGAACTGTGCATGGACGTGTTTCTGGGTCCTAGCTTGCCGACCCAGGTTAAACACCCTGGCCCAGAGAAGCAAGCCTGAAGCAGACATTTGTGCATTTTCAGGTGCTGGTTGTGGACTAAGCAAAACCACAAAATATATATGTTATATAATGTTGACATAGTATGCGCATAGACTCTCCGCAAAATGTTGAAATATGACTGATGTAGAAAAAATGGAGAGTAATTGTATGGTTTAATTAGAAGACAAAATGAAATTACATAGTATGCGCATAGACTCCCCCCATATTTCCTTCTCCCTATTCTACATCATCCTTCTCACCACCATTATGTCTTCAAAGCCCTGTTCCTATGAAGAAGTTTTAGAGAAACTAACTTCTTCATTGTCATTAACTTCTTCTGATATTCTTCCCAACCCCACCTATTCCCAACACAATCCTCAAGCAGAATGGAGGAACTTCTTGTTCTTCAAATTACTGACCAACAAGGTTTTTCCTTTACACATTATCTCAAACACCATTCAAAAAATGTGGAAAGTGAAAGGCCCTGTCAAAATCTGTGAATACTTTGATGGTTCCTTTTCTGCTCGATTTGAGAATCCTGCTGATTTGGAAAATATCATGGCAAATGGACCATGGAAGATCGATAAACATCTGTTGATATTGGAGAGATGCATGCCCAATAAGCTTCCCAAGGACTACTCTTTCTCGCATGCTGATTTCTGGATTCAATTTCATGGGTTACCTATCAATCTTCTCACGATTGATTTCATCTCTTCTATTGCTGCAAGACTGGGACCGTTCCGACCCCCAACTCAAAAAGAAGCCATGAATTGGAGTCTATTTGCTCGGGTGAGAGTATCAATAGACATTTCCATTCCACTGTACAGGAAGCTGGAGATACCCATGGGTAATAATTCTTCCTACATTGTCAATCTCAAGTATGAAAGATTAACAAAGTTCTGCAAGTTTTGTGGCATTCTAGGACATGGGATATCCAAATGTGTTAAACACAAATATTTGGAATCATTGATTAGTGAAGATTGGGATATTGAGCAACAGTCTCACATCAAGGGACTATTGAATAAGAGGCTGGACTTCTCCATTTGTGTCAACCATGCAGAAAAATTCAGGAAAAATTCGAAGAAGGTATCAGGGAATGAGGCTACTACACATCAACCTTTACCTGTATCATCTTCCATTCCAACCACCTCTTTGATGAACTGTAATGATATGTTGCTTGATTCACTCCCAAAGTCAGTTCAGTCTAACCAAGGGATCTTACCTACTCCTCCCCGGAAACACAGAATTAATCCAGCCATCTCCCCGATGACAGTTACAGTGCTAAATTCTCCGACGACAGTTGCTGATACCATCTCTACATCTTCAGTTATTTCACCACCAACTACCTATTCCACTACTCCTACAATTGCGCCTATCCTTCCACCAACTGCCAATCCCGCTATTCCTACTACTACGCCTATCCTTCCACCTACTAATCAATCTCTCATATCATTACCTTCAGTTCACCCACCTAGTACTGAGTTGACTAAAATCCATTCACTCATTCCTTCCACTACATCACCAACTTCATATCCTGCATTTTCCAATGACTTACCTACAAGTGATAACACTTCTCTGCACATTGAATCTATACAATCTTCCTCATCCACCATACACTCTGATTCCTCATCCATTACTAACTCAGTATCATTGAAATCCCCCTTTTCCACTCTCAACAGAGTTGACTTGTACAATAACAATCTCCATATCCCTGATTCGTTCACATCTCTTATCCACTCAATAACACAACAGACTGTGTGCCACGCTCCTTCCTCCTCCAAACACATCACTACAAAATCATGGAAACGTGTCCTCAGGGAGCCTTCACTGCCCACCATATATCATCCACACCCTACCCACATTCCTACTTATCCATTCAAAAGATCAGCTCTGACTCTTAATGAGGACCCAACCATTGATGATAATGAAACTCTTTCCAATAAACTGATTAAACTCTCTGATACAGATAAGGCAGCGGCTGGCCTTCAATAGCCGCACGTACCATGATCTTCTCCTGGAATTGTCGGGGTTTGAGAAATGACCCGACAATTCGTACACTAAATTCATTTCTCCGAGCAACTAGACCTACCATTGCTTTTATTTCTGAAACTAGATGCTCGTCAGATCAAGCATTGTCATTGACCCCTGTATTTCATTTTGAAAAGAGTATTGTTGTTCCCTCCCGTGGCAGAGCAGGAGGTCTTTTAGTCATGTGGAATGGTACGACTAATCTGAATATTATCTCTGTTTCTACCAATTGCATCCATCTTCATCTATTACAAACTTCCACTTCCCCAGCATGGCATCTATTATGCATATATGGTCCTCCTAATGTATCTGATAGAGAATCCTTCTGGGCAGCAATGGAATCAGCAGTCACAAATATTGCAGAACCATGGGTTTGCATAGGGGATTGTAATTCTATCCTTAATGCAAAGGAAAAATGTGGTGGTAATAAATTCAACTTCCATCATCATAAATATTTCATCAATTGGTTCACTAACTCTGGTGCTATGGATATGGGTTATAATGGACCTGCCTTCACTTGGACCAACAAAAGGGCTGCTGATTTTAATATAGCAGAAAGACTGGATCGAGCCATGGTTGATCCCTACTGGCGTAGTCTCTATCCAAAAGCAGGGGTTCTACATCTTCCTTGCCTTAACAGTGACCATAACCCCATTTTATTATCACTCAATTTGACTAGAAAGAGAGTCACCTATCCCCATAGATTTGAAACGGCTTGGACTCCATTAGTGGAGTTTGTAGAGGGTGTAATTCTTCTATTCCATTAGTGGTATCAGAGCTTTGGGTTCAAAGGGTGTCAGGAGTTGACAGAGGAACCAGAGAGGAGAGATGGACGCGAAGCCGGTGCGCATGGTGAACCTCAATGGCACAAACTATCATTATTGGCGGAGCAAGATGAAGGATTTGCTATTTGTCAAGAAGCTGCATCTACCTGTGTTTGCAACCGAGAGGCCCAGTGATAAATCCGAGGAGGACTGGAAGTTCGAGCACATACAGGTGTGTGGGTACATACGGCAGTTTGTTGATGAGAACGTGTACAATCACGTTGCCAATATTGAGCACGCGAAGACGTTGTGGGATAAGCTGGAATCCTTGTATGCGAAGAAGACCGGGGTAAACAAGTTGTTCCTGATCCGAACGATGATGGGTCTGCGGTACAAGGATGGGACGACTATTTCGGATCACTTGAGTGAGTTCCAGGGCGTGGTTGACCAGCTATCTTCTATGGGAGTCAAGTTCGACGACGAAGTTCAGGGACTGTGGCTGCTGTGTACCTTGCCAGACTCGTGGGAGACCGTACGAGTATCTATGATCGCTTCTGCTCCAGAGGGCGTGGTCAGTCTGGAGTTAGCCAAGAGCGGGGTATTGAATGAAGAGATGCGGAGACGTTCTCAGGGCACTTCATCCACATCCTACCACTCAGAGGCACTTGTTTCAGAGAGCCGCGGAAGGGGCAAAAGCAGGGGTCCAGGTGGTGGCAGAGACAAGAGCAGGAGGAAGTCCAAAGGTCGGTACGAGGACTCAGAGTGTTATCATTGCGGTAAGAAGGGCCATATCAAGCGGAATTGTTTCGCTTGGAAGAGAGAGAAGAAGGGCGACAAGGGAAAGCAAGAAGAGAACACTACAGCGGCGGCCTCGATGCATGGAGGCGATGTGATCGTCGTAGGTGATGAGGTCATTACTAACCTCGCCTGCGATGACAATTCTTGGCTGGTGGACTCAGGGGCTTCAGCACATGTATCTCACAATAGGGCACTGTTTGCCACTTACACGACAGGCGACTGTGGCGTGTTGAAGATGGGCAACGGAGATGTGTCGAAGGCGGTTGCCGTTGGAGATGTGCATTTGAGAACGAAGATGGGTGCGGTTCTTGTTCTCAAGAATGTTCGTCATGTCCCTGATATCCGTTTCAACCTGGTGTCGGTTGGAAGGTTGGATGACGAGGGATTCTTCAGTCTCTTCGGGAATAGTCAGTGGAACCTTTCCAGAGGTTCGATGGTGATTGCCAGAGGAAGTAAGAAGTCCGTTCTCTACTATATGGAGGGGAGCGCAGAGGGGGCACAGGAGGTGAACGCAGTCAGTGACGCGTCTACCGAGTTGTGGCACAGGCGGCTCGGCCATATCAGCGAGAAGGGGATGAGCTACTTGGTGAACAGGAAAGTGATTTCGGGGCTCAAGTCTACAAAGTTGGAGAAATGCACGCACTGTTTGGCTGGGAAGCAAAATAGGGTGTCTTTCCAAAGTCACCCAAGTTCGAGGAAGCCGGCGTTGCTCGAGTTGATTCACTCGGATGTCTGCGGTCCTATGAAGGTAAAATCTCTTGGTGGTGCTTCTTACTTTGTGACTTTTATTGATGACTGTTCCAGGAAGGTTTGGGTCTATGCCTTAAAGACCAAGGATCAGGTGCTGCCTACTTTCAAGGAGTTTCAGGCCTCTGTTGAAAGGGAGACGGGCAAGAAGTTGTTGTGTGTTCGGTCTGACAATGGCGGCGAATACATCGGTCCCTTTGATGCGTATTGCAGAGAGCAAGGGATACGACACCAGAAGACTCCGCCAAAGACACCTCAGCTCAATGGTGTAGCGGAGCACATGAACAGGACACTGATGGAGAGGGTGCGGTGTTTGCTGTCAGAAGCAAACTTGCCGGGCAGTTATTGGGGTGAGGCTCTTCTTACAGCTGCTTATATTATTAATTTGTCTCCTAGTGCTCCTTTGCAGGGTGATGTGCCTGACAAAGTATGGTACGGTAAGGAGCCGTCATACAGTCACCTGCGGGCGTTTGGTTGTAAAGCCTTCGTGCATGTACCGAAGGACGAGAGGACCAAACTTGAGCCGAAGATGAGGCGATGCGTCTTTGTCGGCTACGGTCGGGATGAGTTTGGCTATAGACTCTACGACCCAGTGGAAGGAAAGCTCTACAGAAGCAGGGACGTGGTGTTCGTCGAGGATCAGACCATGACCAACACTCAGGATTCCGAGACGCCTTCTGAGGCTGAGGAATTGCCTGAGTTAGAGTCATTTCGCTTCGAGCAGTTTCCAGAGGACATCGCGGAGGATCCAGTTATGGGGGAGCCGGTACATGGAGTTGCTTCCAACCTTGATCATCAGCCTGCTGATGGTGGTCAGGGTATCCCTCAGGAGGATGAGCATGCCGGAAAGGCAGTTCCTGAAGGGGAGGAGGCTGTCAGTATACAGCCAGCACCAGTGGCTCCACTGAGAAGGAGCAACAGGGATCGTCGACCATCTACGAGATACTCGTCGGATGAGTATGTGCTATTGACTGACGGGGGAGAGCCCGAAAGTTTTGCAGAGGCTATGGAAGACGAACACAGGCAGGAGTGGATGGTGGCTATGCAGGAGGAGATGAGTTCCTTGCACACCAATTCTACTTATGATCTGGTGCGGTTGCCAAAGGGCAAGAAGGCTTTGAAGAATCGATGGGTGTTCAGAGTGAAGCAGACGGATGATGCTACTCGCCCTCGATACAAAGCGAGGCTGGTAGTCAAGGGCTACGGTCAGCGAAAAGGCGTGGATTATGATGAAATCTTTTCGCCTGTCGTCAAGCATTCGTCTATTCGGGTGGTGCTAGCATTAGCAGCCAGTTTCGACTTGGAGGTCGAGCAGATGGACGTGAAGACGGCGTTCCTCCATGGTGACCTTGAGGAGGAGTTGTACATGGAGCAGCCGGAGGGATTCTGTGAGAAGGGCAAGTCACATTTGGTCTGCCGGTTGAGGAAGAGCTTGTATGGTCTGAAGCAGGCTCCGAGGCAGTGGTACAAAAAGTTCGAGTCGTTTATGGGGGAGCATGGTTATGCACGGACGACGTCGGACCATTGTGCATTTGTGAGGTATTTTGCCGATGATGATTTTATCATCTTATTGCTCTATGTTGATGATATGCTATTAGTGGGTCGGAATGCCACTAGGATAGCGGAGTTGAAGCGCCAACTGGGCGCGGCCTTCTCTATGAAGGATTTGGGCGCAGCGAAGACTATTCTTGGGATGGAGATCAGCCGAGAGAGAGAGTCCAAGCTGCTACACTTGTCCCAAAAGAAGTACATTCACTGGGTACTTCAGCGTTTCGGGATGGACGGGTCGAAGAAAGTGAGTTCCCCCCTCGCGGCTCACTTTAAGTTCACTGAGGAGCAGTGTCCATCTACCGAGGACAAAAAGGAAGATATGGAGTGGGTTCCATATGCCTCAGCTGTGGGAAGCCTTATGTATGCCATGGTGTGTACGAGGCCAGATATTGCTCATGCAGTTGGTACGGTTAGCAGGTATCTTTCGAATCTTGGAAGGGTACACTAGAGTACGGTCAAGTGGATTCTACGATATCTTCAGGGCACTGCTGGTTGGAGACTTTCCTTTGGTGGTGACGAGCCGAAGCTGGTTGGGTATACCGACGCTGATATGGCTGGAGATGTAGACACGAGGCGATCGACTTCAGGCTACGTGATGATGTTTGCGGGAGGAGCAGTGTCGTGGCAGTCGCGGTTGCAGAAGTGTGTTGCCTTGTCGACGACGGAGGCAGAATACATTGCGGTGACGGAGGCTTGCAAGGAGCTGTTGTGGATGAAGAAGCTGTTGCAGGAAATGGGACTGAAGCAAGAGCAGTATACTTTGCTTTACGACAGTCAGAGTGCTATCCATCTTGTGAAGAATCAGACGTTTCATAGCCGGTCCAAGCACATCGAGACTCGGTATCATTGGATACGGGATGTGGTTGAGAAGAAGGACGCAGAGCTTGAGAAGGTGCATACAGATGACAACGGAGCTGATATGTTCACGAAGATTCTACCAAGGGGGAAGTTTGAGTACTGCAGGCAGGTCGTCGGGATGACGACGTCCTCCCCATAGTTGTGAAGGGGGAGATTTGTTGGAGTGGGTGGGGTTCCCAACCTATGTGGAGAAGATCCCGGAGTGCGACGAGCGCCGTCCGATGTCGGAGAAGCTCGGGAGTAGTTGTTACTGCTGCTGCTGCCCTAAAGGGGGTTCTGGACCAAGTCTGCCGAGTTCGGACCGAACTCGGTCCCAGGCCGAGTTCTGGCCGAACTCGGTCTGGACGTTCCAGGGTTTGGCCACCCAGTGCTGGTTGCCCCACACAGAGTTCTGGCCGAACTCTGTGTGTCGGGGGGCTGAAGCGGATTTCTGGATGAGTTTTCATCATTGGATCTAATCCAACGGTCCAGGTTGGTTGCGGGATTAGGGAGATATATTGAGTTTTCTCAACCCTAATTCAGAAGCGCAACATAACACAAGTTTGAGAGAGAAGGAGGCAAGAGTGCCATTGCAACTTCGGAGAAGAAGACGGAGGATTGAAGGTCATTTTCGAAGGAGATCGTATTTCGGGTAATCTCTACTCGTCGTTCTCGTTCTTCGTAGCCTTATGATCATTGTTCTTGTCTCTGAGTGTTGTGGGGATCCGATTTGGATCGGGAGGAGTTTGTAGAGGGTGTAATTCTTCTATTCCATTAGTGGAGGCTTCTCAGGGTTGGACTCCGATTGTCCCGTGGTTTTTCCCGCAAGGGTTTCCACGTCAAAAATTCTCTGTGTCTGCGTGGTTGTTTTGTGTGCTTGTTTTTGGGTTCGTGCGTTGTTTGCTCGGTCCTCTCGCAGGTACTCTCCGGTTTGGGGAAAGGTTTCCGTGCTTCTTTCCCAACAACACTCAGAGACAAGAACAATGATCACAAGGCTACGAAGAACGAGAAGGACTTCTCAGGGTTGGACTCCGATCGTCCCGTGGTTTTTCCCGTAAGGGTTTCCACGTCAAAAATTCTCTGTGTCTGCGTGGTTGTTTTTGTGTGCTTGTTTTTGGGTTCGTGCGTTGTTTGCTCGGTCCTCTCGCAGGTACTCTCCGGTTTGGGGAAAGGTTTCCGCGCTTCTTTCCCAACAGAGTGGTATCAGAGCATAGGTTTTGTTCTGGCTGATACCAACAGAGTGGTATCAGAGTATAGGTTTTGTTCTGGCTGATACCAACAGAGTGGTATCAGAGCTTTGGGTTCAAAGGGTGTCAGGAGTTGACAGAGGAACCAGAGAGAAGAGATGGACGCGAAGCCGGTGCGCATGGTGAACCTCAATGGCACAAACTATCATTATTGGCGGAGCAAGATGAAGGATTTGCTATTTGTCAAGAAGCTGCATCTACCTGTGTTTGCAACCGAGAGGCCCAGTGATAAATCCGAGGAGGACTGGAAGTTCGAGCACATACAGGTGTGTGGGTACATACGGTAGTTTGTTGATGAGAACGTGTACAATCACGTTGCCAATATTGAGCACGCGAAGACGTTGTGGGATAAGCTGGAATCCTTGTATGCGAAGAAGATCGGGGTAAACAAGTTGTTCCTGATCCGAACGATGATGAGTCTGCGGTACAAGGATGGGGCGTCTATTTCGGATCACTTGAGTGAGTTCTAGGGCGTGGTTGACCAGCTATCTTCTATGGGAGTCAAGTTCGACGACGAAGTTCAGGGACTGTGGCTGCTGTGTACCTTGCCAGACTCGTGGGAGACCGTACGAGTATCTATGATCGCTTCTGCTCCAGAGGGCGTGGTCAGTCTGGAGTTTGCCAAGAGCGGGGTGTTGAATGAAGAGATGCGGAGACGTTCTCAGGCCACTTCATCCACATTCCACCACTCAGAGGCACTTGTTTCAGAGAGCCGCGGAAGGGGCAAAAGCAGGGGTCCAGGTGGTGGCAGAGACAAGAGCAGGAAGAAGTCCAAAGGTCGGTACGAGGACTCAGAGTGTTATCATTGCGGTAAGAAGGGCCATATCAAGCGGAATTGTTTCGCTTGGAAGAGAGAGAAGAAGGGCGACAAGGGAAAGCAAGAAGAGAACACTACAGCAGCGGCCTCGATGCATGGAGGCGATGTGATCGTCGTAGGTGATGAGGTCATTACCAACCTCGCCTGCGATGACAATTCTTGGCTGGTGGACTCAGGGGCTTCAGCACATGTATCTCACAATAGGGCACTGTTTGCCACTTACACGACAGGCGACTGTGGCGTGTTGAAGATGGGCAACGGAGATGTGTCGAAGGCGGTTGCCGTTGGAGATGTGCATTTGAGAACGAAGACGGATGCGGTTCTTGTTCTCAAGGATGTTCGTCATGTCCCTGATATCCGTTTCAACCTGGTGTCGGTTGGAAGGTTGGATGACGAGGGATTCTTCAGTCTCTTCGGGAATAGTCAGTGGAAGCTTTCCAGAGGTTCGATGGTGATTGCCAGAGGAAGCAAGAAGTCCGGTCTCTACTATATGGAGGGGAGCGCAGAGGGGGCACAGGAGATGAACGCAGTCAGTGACGCGTCTACCGAGTTGTGGCACAGGCGGCTCGGCCATATCAGCGAGAAGGGGATGAGCTACTTGGTGAACAGGAAAGTGATTCCGGGGCTCAAGTCTACAAAGTTGGAGAAATGCACGCACTGTTTGGCTGGGAAGCAAAATAGGGTGTCTTTCCAAAGTCACCCAAGTTCGAGGAAGCCGGCGTTGCTCGAGTTGATTCACTCGGATGTCTGCGGTCCTATGAAGGTAAAATCTCTTGGTGGTGCTTCTTACTTTGTGACTTTTATTGATGACTGTTCCAGGAAGGTTTGGGTCTATGCCTTAAAGACCAAGGATCAGGTGCTGCCTACTTTCAAGGAGTTTCAGGCCTCCGTTGAAAGGGAGACGGACAAGAAGTTGTTGTGTGTTCGGTCCGACAATGGCGGCGAATACATCGGTCCCTTTGATACGTATTACAGAGAGCAAGGGATACGACACCAGAAGACTCCGCCAAAGACACCTCAGCTCAATGGTGTAGCGGAGCGCATGAACAGGACACTGATGGAGAGGGTGCGGTATTTGTTGTCAGAAGCAAACTTGCCGGGCAGTTATTGGGGTGAGGCTCTTCTCACAGCTGCTTATATTATTAATTTGTCTTCTAGTGCTCCTTTGCAGGGTGATGTGCCTGACAAAGTATGGTACGGCAAGGAGCCGTCATACAGTCACCTGCGGGCGTTTGGTTGTAAAGCCTTCGTGCATGTACCAAAGGACGAGAGGACCAAACTTGAGCCGAAGACGAGGCGATGCGTCTTTGTCGGCTACGGTCGGGATGAGTTTGGCTATAGACTCTACGACCCAGTGGAAGGAAAGCTCTACAGAAGCAGGGACGTGGTGTTCGTCGAGGATCAGACCATGACCAACACTCAGGATTCCGAGACGCCTTCTGAGGCTGAGGAATTGCCTGAGTTAGAGTCATTTCGCTTCGAGCAGTTTCCAGAGGACATCGTGGAGGATCCAGTTATGGGGAAGCCGGTACATGGAGTTGCTTCCAACCTTGATCATCAGCCTGCTGATGGTGGTCAGGGTGTCCCTCAGGAGGATGAGCATGCCGGGGAGGCAGTTCCTGAAGGGGAGGAGGCTGTCAGTATACAGCCAGCACCAGTGGCTCCACTGAGAAGGAGCAAAAGGGATCGTCGACCATCTACGAGATACTCGTCGGATGAGTATGTGCTATTGACTGACGGGGGAGAGCCCGAAAGTTTCGCAGAGGCTATGGAAGACGAACACAGGCAGGAGTGGATGGTAGCTATGCAGGAGGAGATGAGTTCCTTGCACACCAATTCTACTTATGATCTGGTACGGTTGCCAAAAGGTAAGAAGGCTTTGAAGAATCGATGGGTGTTCAGAGTGAAGCAGATGGATGATGCTACTCGCCTTCGATACAAAGCGAGGCTGGTAGTCAAGGGCTACGGTCAGCGGAAAGGCGTGGATTATGATGAAATCTTTTCGCCTGTCGTCAAGCATTCGTCTATTCGGGTGGTGCTAGCATTAGCAGCCAGTTTTGACTTGGAGATCGAGCAGATGGACGTGAAGACGGCGTTCCTCCACGGTGATCTTGAGGAGGAGTTGTACATGGAGCAGCCGGAGGGATTCTGTGAGAAGGGCAAGTCACATTTGGTCTGCCGGTTGAGGAAGAGCTTGTATGGTCTGAAGCAGGCTCCGAGGCAGTGGTACAGAAAGTTCGAGTCGTTTATGGGGGAGCATGGTTATGCACGGACGACGTCGGACCATTGTGCATTTGTGAGGTATTTTGCCGATGATGATTTTATCATCTTATTGCTCTATGTTGATGATATGCTATTAGTGGGTCGGAATGCCACTAGGATAGCGGAGTTGAAGCGCCAACTGGGTGCGGCCTTCTCTATGAAGGATTTGGGCGCAGTGAAGACTATTCTTGGGATGGAGATCCGCTGAGAGAGAGAGTCCAAGCTGCTACACTTGTCCCAAAAGAAGTACATTCACCGGGTACTTCAGCGTTTCGGGATGGACGGGTCGAAGAAAGTGAGTTCCCCCCTCGCGGCTCACTTTAAGTTCACTGAGGAGCAGTGTCCATCTACCGAGGACGAAAAGGAAGATATGGAGCGGGTTCCATATGCCTCAGCTATGGGAAGCCTTATGTATGCCATGGTGTGTACGAGGCCAGATATTGCTCATGCAGTTGGTACGGTTAGCAGGTATCTTTCGAATCCTGGAAGGGTACACTGGAGTGCGGTCAAGTGGATTCTACGATATCTTCAGGGCACTGCTGGTTGGAGACTTTCCTTTGGTGGTGATGAGCCGAAGCTGGTTGGGTATACCGACGCTGATATGGCTGGAGATGTAGACACGAGGCGATCGACTTCAGGCTACGTGATGATGTTTGCGGGAGGAGCAGTGTCGTGGCAGTCACGGTTGCAGAAGTGTGTTGCCTTGTCGACGACGGAGGCGGAATACATTGCGGCGACGGAGGCTTGCAAGGAGCTGTTGTAGATGAAGAAGCTGTTGCAGGAAATGGGACTGAAGCAAGAGCAGTATACTTTGCTTTGCGACAGTCAGAGTGCTATCCATCTTGTGAAGAATCAGACGTTTCATAGCCGGTCCAAGCACATCGAGACTCGGTATCATTGGATACGGGATGTGGTTGAGAAGAAGGATGCGGAGCTTGAGAAGGTGCATACAGATGACAACGGAGCTGATATGTTCACGAAGATTCTACCAAGGGGGAAGTTTGAGTACTGCAGGCAGGTCGTCGGGATGACGACGTCCTCCCTATAGTTGTGGAGGGGGAGATTTGTTGGAGTGGGTAGGGTTCCCAACCTATGTGGAGAAGATCCCGGAGTGCGACGAGCGCCGTCCGATGTCGGAGAAGCTCGGGAGTAGTTGTTGCTGCTGCTGCTGCCCCAAAGGGGGTTCTGGACCAAGTCTGCCGAGTTCGGGCCGAACTCGGTCCCAGGCCGAGTTCTGGCCAAACTCGGTCTGGCCGTTCCAGGGTTTGGCCATCCAGTGCTGGTTGCCCCACACAGAGTTCTGGCCGAACTCTGTGTGTCGGGGGGCTGAAGCGGATTTCAGGATGAGTTTTCATCATTGGATCTAATCCAACGGTCCAGGTTGGTTGCAGGATTAGGGAGATATATTGAGTTTTCTCAACCCTAATTCATTATCGTATTATCGCATTGGACAACACACAGTTTGAGAGAGAAGGAGGCAAGAGTGCCATTGCAACTTCGGAGAAGAAGACGGAGGATTGAAGGTCGTTTTCGAAGGAGATCGTGTTTCGGGTAATCTCTACTCGTCGTTCTCGTTCTTCGTAGCCTTGTGATCATTGTTCTTGTCTCTGAGTGTTGTGGGGATCCGATTTGGATCGGGAGAAGTTTGTAGAGGGTGTAATTCTTTTATTCCATTAGTGGAGGCTTCTCAGGGTTGGACTCCGATCGTCCCGTGGTTTTTCCCGCAAGGGTTTCCACGTCAAAAATTCTCTGTGTCTGCGTGGTTATTTTTGTGTGCTTGTTTTTGGGTTCGTGCGTTGTTTGCTCGGTCCTCTCGCAGGTACTCTCCGGTTTGGGGAAAGGTTTCTGCGCTTCTTTCCCAACATTCCTTGCCTTAACAGTGACCATAACCCCATTTTATTATCACTCAATTTGACTAGAAAGAGAGTCACCTATCCCCATAGATTTGAAGCGGCTTGGATTCATGATCCTGAGTTCAAAGACAAAGTTACCTCTTCTTGGAATTCATGTAGAAATTCATCCACACTCTCATCAAAACTTCAACATTTACTACAAACTCTTCGAGGATGGGGTAGGAGATGTCTGTCTCATATTCATGATGATATCAAATCTCATAAGCAGCTACTACTTCAGATTCAAAATAGCCCAATCTCTGATGGCTTGCTTCACCACGAAAAAGCGATCCAAATGTCATTGAAAAAGCTGCTTCTTCAAGAGGAACTCTATTGGAAACAAAGATCCTGTATTTCTTGGTTGAAGGAAGGTGATAAAAATACGAAGTTTTTTCACATGATGTCTGTGAACAGGAAACAGAAGAATTTGATTTCATGTCTTTCTAAGGAAGATGGTGCACAAGTATACACTCAAGAAGGCATTACTCAGACTCTTGTATCACATTCCACATCTATTTTTCAAGCTACTGAAACCTTTCAAGTGCCAGAACACATTCTTGTGGAGTTTAATCACATTAATCCAGAGGACAATGAGTTCATTTACAGTATTCCTACAGAAGAAGAAATCAGAATTACTATGAAGCAAATGCCTCCCTATAAATCACCTGGCCCTGATGGCTTTCCTGCAATTTTCTACCAAACATGCTGGGCTACGGTTGGTCAACAGGTAACCTCCCTTATCCAAGATTTCTTCAAATCGAGATTAATGCCTTCTGCCATCAATCATACCTTCATTGCTTTAATACCAAAGATCCCTAACCCAACATCACCAACTCATTTTCGTCCAATCTCCTTATGTAATGTTGTTTACAAATGCATTACCAAAATCCTAGCCAACAGAATTCGTCCTTTTCTCCACAAACTCATTTGTCCCTATCAAAATGCTTTCGTACCTGATCGTTATATTGGTGATAATATTGTTATGGCTCAAGAAATTTTTCATTCCCTAACCAAATTTCCTTTTACCAAAAGTGCCTTTGCTCTGATAATTGATATGGCAAAAGCCTATGATAGGCTTAGTTGGGGTATTATTAGCCAAGTTCTCAAGGCTTTTGGCATACGAGGATTCTCCCATGATCTTATCATGCAATGTATCTCCACAACTTTATTTTCTATTTTAGTCAATGGCAGCCCTTCCTCTAAGTTTCAGCCAAGTAGAGGCATTAGACAAGGGTGTCCTTTATCACCCTACATTTTCATTATGTGTGGAGAAGTTCTTTCAAAGCTTATTCTCATTATGGAGAGAAATAGTCTTTATGACAGTATCAAAATAACTCCATCCTCTGAAAAATATTCACATCTTTGCTTTGCTGATGATCTCCTTCTTTTTGGTTATTGTTCCATTGATAACTTCACACAGATCAAGTATATTCTAAAAACTTATGAGTTGTG
The DNA here is from genome assembly GCA_029216955.1 of Iris pallida. NCBI lineage: Eukaryota > Viridiplantae > Streptophyta > Magnoliopsida > Asparagales > Iridaceae > Iris > Iris pallida. The sequence goes on along the minus strand of JANAVB010033219.1, from coordinate 23,806,441 downwards.
GTCGGGACAAAAAGTCAATTTTGACAAATCATTAAATTTTTTTCTCCAAAAGTTTAGATCCCTATATGCGCCAAATATTCTTGAATTTTCTTGGTGTTAAACTAATGGATAACACTGACAAATATCTTGGTCACCATCTTCTTTTATCCAAAGCCAGAGCATCAACTTTCAATTCCATTATTTCAAAAAGCTAATCAAAACTTCTTGGTTGGAAAGGAAAATGCCTTTCCCATGTAGGCAGAACAACACTTATCAAATCTACTCTCTCAACTCTTCCTATATACCATTTGTCTTCATACCTTCTTCCTAAAAAGTATTGAGAAATCTTTCCAAGCAACAGTGTGATTTTTGGTGGGGAGGTGCAGACCAACAGAGGAAAATTCATTATACTGCTTGGTCCTCATTCACTAGACCAAAATTTAGTGGAGGATTGGGAATTCGAGACCCTTGCATTAGTAATTATGCTATGATTACTAAATTGGCTTGGAGGTTTCTCAAAAATGAAGATGCACCTTGGGTTACATTGCTGAAAAATAAATATCTCAGGAGAAATAATTTCTGGACAGTGAATTTGCCTTAATCAGCTTCTGCTATATGGCATGGCCTACTTTTAAGCAGACAGATTCTTAACACCAATGTACTCTGGCTTGTTGGAAATGGCTCTAATATAAATATTTGGGAGGATCCTTGGGTTCCAACATTACCTCATTTCAGAGTTTCAGGCTATCACAATGCCCACCATCATGTTTCCAAAGTCAGTGATCTCATTGACCACAGGACTTACACTTGGAGGCTACATCTGCTTTATATCCTTTTCCCACCACAAGAAGCTAGTGCAATTGCTCTCATTCCCCTATCTGCAACATCAACAGTGGATTTACTGATTTGGATTCATACTCCTAATGGAGAACTGAATACAAAATCAGTGTATCGACTCATCCATGAACGAGCAACTGGGTCTCTTCTTCTCAAGAACCAATCTGATTTCAATGATTGGAAGAAGTTCTGGAAGATTAGTAACATCTGTCCCCGTGTGCTTATGTTTGCTTGGAGATCTATACAAAATTCTCTACCAACTGGAGCTAATCTTCATCGAAGGCTTCAAACAATTAGCCCCATCTGCAGGATCTGACAGGTGCAACCTGAAACCATTAACCATATTTTATTTCACTGTTCTGTTTCAGGTCCAGCTTGGGAAGCAATTCCAGATATCATAAATCATCTTCATCAACACACTACTGTTACTTCCTTCATGAAGAGTCTTCTCTCACGTGGAGACAACTCCTTGACTCTTTCTTGTCTATACTTGATGTGGTCAATATGGAAAGCTCGCAATGAGGCAATTTTTGAGAACAAACCAATATGCCCAATAAAGATTATTCAAGCTGCTCGTCACCTGCAGGATAAATATGAAGCTGTTATTCTCAATGATGCTCAACTCAACAACCTCCCTCCCAGTAACCACATGAACCATCGATGGATGCCTCTACAGCACAAGCAATGGAAGATAAATTTTGATGGCAGTTTTCATGAAGGAAAAATGGGATCGGCAGCTATTCTAAGAGATGAAACAGGTGATTTCATTTGTGCAGCTACTCAAAATCAAGAAGGAGGTACTCCCCTGGAAGCAGAAGCATTGGGGATGAAGCTGGCTATGGAGATTATCAACATCAAAAACATTTCTAATGCTATTATTGAAGGAGATTGCAAGATCCTTATAGATTCTATTATTCATCCTGAGTTACCTCTCTATGGCGAGCCAGACAAATTATTGATCGAGGGAAATGCCTGTTTCATTCTGATTTAAACATTTCATTCAATTATATTCCAAGACAATCCAATTCTGTGGCACATGTTTTAGCCACACAATCTCTGTTTTCTGATTCTGATTCAGCTTTTAATTTTTTGGAAGAAATTCCATCTTGTATCACTGAACTTATCAGTATTGATAAGTCACATTGTACTTCTCTGGTTTAATGAAATGTTTTTCATTCTCAAAAAAAAAATTACATATATAAACATAGTCCACACTAACCAACATGCTCGACACCCAACAAGATTACGCGAAATACTTTGAAATTGGTCCATTTCTTCACATTAGTTCCGAAAAAACTGTATATGAAGCGGCATATATGGGTATATTAACATATCAAGCTTTCATCAATTTTATTCTGAACTAACAAATAGCTATTGTATACCAAATAATAGGCATAAATTCTTGATTCAATAGATTTGAGCAGAGTAAGTACAGGAATTGATAGTGGTTGCTTAGGAGGAAAAAAAACAGATACAAAGACATATATCAACTTAATATTCAGTAGTCCTTCTGGTCATAATCTCAGAACTTTAACAGATGGAAACCATACACTACCAGAATCTGTCGAATTAGCGACGTTCACAAACGTCGCTAAATCCAGTTATAACGTCGCTAAAAAATTTTAGCGGCGTTTCTAGCGATGTTATATAAACGACGGAAAAAAGCGTGTCGTTAATCGAAAAAATGTCGCAAAACGTCGCTATCGTGACGTTAATTAGCGACGTTGTTAACGTCGCTAATTCGCGACGTTATTTGCGACGTTCTCACGTGGTCGCTAATTAGCGACGCTATTTGCGACGTTATTGTGTGGTCGCCGTTTAGCGACACTTTAGCGACGTTTTGGCGACGATATGCTGACATCAGATTCGGTGCCACGTGGTACAACGTCAGCAAAGTAGCGACGTATTTAGCGACATTCATTAACGTCGCTACATTTTAGCGACGCTTATTAACGTCGTTAAAAACGTCGCTAAGTTAAAAAAATATAAAAAAAACAGATTCCAGAATGCAAATGGAGCTGGAGCTTGAGCCAAAATACAGAATCCAAAATACAGAATACAGAATCCAATCCTTGGGTTCGCCGACCCCCTCGGTGGAACACTCAACACCGGCACGCACAATACATTCCAGAATAGACAAAAAATATAAAGAAAAAATAATATCCTCAATGAACAAAGTCAATATCCTCAACTACGTACAAAGTCAATATCCTCAACGAACAAAGTCAATATCCCCAAATACGTACAAAGTAAAAAATATAAAGTACAAAGTCCGAAAATACAAAAAAAAAATTACTGATCGCCTGGAGCTGGAGCTGGAGCCGGAGCTGGAGGAGGAGCGCCCCAGATGACTGTCATCGCAACGCCAGGATCGTCTAATACTCCTCCGGTGACAACAGGTGGACGAGCATGTCCTCCCGTGCACCGTCGAATGTAGACGATGCTCCCGGCGTACCAGCAGACGGTCGCTCCGTAGCCATCTTGCGGAACTGCTCCATCTGCTCGACCAATCAATGCGTAGTCTCCTGCGTAGCGCGAGTCATCTGTCGCAGCGCCTCATTCGTCTCCTCAAGCCTCTCAAAGCGTGAGATGAGCGCAGAATCATCTGTATGTGGCGCCACCATCCTCTGCAGCATCTCGTCACGCAGAGCTGTGATCTGCATCGACACTCTATTGGTGGAGGAGTGACTCCTCAGTCTGTGCGGGGCCGGACACACTAGTGGCGGTCGTAGATGCCTGTGACGCAATGAAGGCACCATAGGAGCCCATACCATAGTACGTACCCCTATGCATGCCACCAACGACCCTCATCCACAGCTCGTCATCTGACTGAGCTGCGACGGCCGGGGGCTGCTGGGAAGTGCTAGCACCAGCTCCCTCTGACCGTGTCGTCCCGACCTCCCTAAGCCTCAAAAACTCGGCCTAGAAATAACATCTATATGAATTCTCTACGTAACTAAAAATTAATATTAATGAACTAGCATTAAGTAAAACTTCAAAAACTCGGCCTAGAAATAACATCTATATGAATTCTCTACGTAACTAAAAATTAATATTAATGAACTAGCATTAAGTAAAACTTACGTAAGTGTCCCGAGCCTTGTCGTCAACGAACCGCTCCCCTTCGTATGCGTGACGAGGAACAAGGTCACCATATTCGGGTCCTCTCCCGATTCAACCTGTTACGAAATTATTATATGATTTGTCAGTTAAGTTGAAAGAAATATATTACTATAAAGTATTAACTATGGGTATACGGCAAGATATGTACCATATGAGTGTAGAAATCCATGATGGACCGTGACCCACCACACCACTGCGACCCCGCCTGTCGTGCTCTTTTAGACTTTGCGGACTTCTCCTTGTAGGTTTCCTCCTCGAATCTCCTCTTCATTGCCGTCCAGTCGGTGGCAGAGATCCAACCCTGAATAGGCTCTTCCCGGCAACGAAGCATGGGTATATTAGTTATATTGAGAAGCAACGAAGCACACGAAATAATTTTATATTGAGAAGCAACGAAGCACGCGAAATCCAATTTCGGGGTTAATTTTTATGAAAACCCCACCCGCAGGATGGGTTTTATGAAATATCCAGAATTATATATTTTCACGTTAACTATTCCAAGATTCCCTTTATATGTTCTGTATTTACAAAATTAATACCATAACTACCCCTCCGCACAAACTCAGATTTGGATTGCGATTCTCGTCTTCTTCTTCTTCTTCTTCTTCTTCTTCACGAGAGATCTGAATTTCATTGCTCTCATCTTCAGCAGAGATCGCAAAGATCGTTCGTAGTTCACCGTGCTTTTTTCAGTCGAACTTCGATCATCGCTCATCATCTTCTTCTTCTTCTTTTCCGACAATTAGGTCAATTATGGAGAGAAGATCTTCTTCTTCTTTTCCATAAGAGTTAGCATCGTTTTGAAAGAAGAACGAAAATTCTTGAATCTTTATTCATGTCAAATTTTTTTCCACAAAACAGAAAAATAAAAAATTAGGTTTCTGTCAACTGTTCTCCGTCGATATAACACGAAGAATAGTCATTCTCCTGCATTTTAACAAGGAGAATACAATTCTCCGTGTAAATTAACACGGAGAATTTCATTCTTCGTGTTACTAACACGGAGAATGGCATTCTTCGTGTTTCTAACACGGAGAATGGCATTCTCCTGTGTTTTAACATTTGAATGATCATTCTCCGTGTCATTTAACACGGATAATGGCCATTCTCCGTGTACTTTAGCACGGAGAATGGTCGTTCTCTGTGTTAAATGACACGGAGAATGGTCATTGTTTTAACAATGGGAATGGCCATTCTTCATGTAAATTCACACGGAGAATGCCATTCTCCGTGTTAATTTACACGAAGAATGGTATTCTCCTTGTTTCTAACACGGAGAATGACCATTCTCCTGCATTTTAATACTGGAATAACCATTCTCCGTCTTAAATTACACGGAGAACGGCCATTCGCCGTATAAATTAAGACGGAGAATGGCTATTCTTCGTGTAATTTAGCATAGAGAATGGTCATTTTCCGTGTAAATTAAGACAGAATGCCATTCTCCGTATAAATTAAGACGGAGAATGACCATTCTCCGTGTTACTAACACAGAGAATGGTCATTCTTCGTGTAAATTAAGACGGAGAATGCCATTCTCCATGTAAATTAAGACGGAGAATGCCATTCTCCGTGTTATTAACCCAGAGAATGGTCATTCTCCGTGTAAATTAAGACGGAGAATGCCATTCTCCGTGTTACTAACACGGAGAATGGCCACCCTCATGCGAAATTAACATTCTTCGTGTTCTAACACGGAGAATGGCTATTCTCCTGTATTTTATGGTTAGTTAAAACTTTGGAGGGCCATAACTTTTGACTGGAGGTCGAAACGAGGTCCGGTTTGTCGCAAAATGAGCGTATATTCGAGGAGCCAGAGATTAACTGCTTCTCCATTAGTCGGTCTTCCAAAATTTTAGAATCGCAAAAATAATGATGTTTGGACCTCCGTTTTAGCACTTTTGCCGTTTGTCTTGGTCTTTCCGAAATTTTTCGACGAGTTTTTGAAGATTTTTGAGGAAAAAACCTAGATTCGAAAGTGAGCAGCGTATGGAAGAAGATGAAGTATCGAAATATTTTTTTTAAAAGTAGTTTCATGGGTGTTTTCAATAAATTAAAAGAAAGGACAAAAAGGTCATTCGATATCCTCTTTATACATTTTTTGCTAATTCTGGGTGTCACGACCCGCACTCGATTTTCAGGTACGAGATCATGAGCAAGCCAGCTATGCATCAAGCGGACTCCAGCCCGACTCGAATACGTAAACGCTGTCACGGCTATGGCAATGGGCCTAATCAAGGCAAGGCAAAACTATATCTCAATCCACAATAAGAATAATAAACAAGAATGAACAAGTATGGGTCGTGGTCTGCAACCCACTAGCATATATGTCCGATAAGACTCTAAGAAGGTAACAAGAGTTTAAAACTGAATCAGGAACAGGATATCTCATGATAAGGTATGAAAGCACGAGCTGATAATAAATGCAATACGATACCTGAATCCCGCAAGCGTATCACCCCATCCGCCATCCAGAACTAATAGCTAACTCCATGCACTCACTAAACCTGAAGAGATCATCAGGTCCTCAGGGGACATAGCAAGATACATAAAAATATGCCTATCTAGCAGTTTATTATACAATAAAGAAAATACAGAAAAATAAACGAGAAAAGACCGATCAACACGAAAAACGACTAAACACGACTGAAAGAACCACTACGCATAAACGAACTGCTGGAGAAGAACAAGGGAACACGATATCACGATGTCAACGGATAACCAATCAAATACTCAAACCCTCGTCCCTAGTGTGGACTCGCAGGTTTGAACAACTACTAACCCTCGTCCCTAGTATGGACTCGCAGGTTAGCATCACCCTCGTCCCTAATGTGGACTCGCAGGTGTGAACCATATACTACTAACCTTTGTCCCTGGCGTAAACTCGCAGGCTAGCATCACCATCGTTCCTAATGTGGACTCGCAGGTGTGGACAGATAACTACTAACCCCCGCCCCTAATGTGGACTCGCAGGTTAGCTTAACTACTAATCCTCGCCCCTAATGTGGGCTCGCAGGTTAGCTTAACTACTAACCCTCGCCCCTAATGTGGGCTCGTATGTTAGCTTCAAGAATTTTAAGGCAAGGAGGTAAAGCAGTTCCGTTATGACTTATTCATCCTATGACACGATGCGACTCAGTCCAAGTACAAGTGATGACATGACACGACTCAATCACGATACACGAGAAAACCAATCCAATATGAACTACAAAGGTAACTATGAACAAGAACTATATATACGTATATCCAATATGAACTACAAAGCTAATTATAAACAAGGCTATATATACACTAGCAGGCATGATATACAAATCACATATAAATAATTAACTAGTAAAACTATATAATAATATAGATATGCATGTAAATAAACTGTAGAGGGAGGCAAGGTATCTTGCCTAGAGGTTGCACGCAGATCCCACAAAATATAGTCAACTGGTGAGCCATAAAGTCCAAGTCAACACAACTGTCTCCGAAAGCTGCAACAAACATTGCCAACATTCTTAGAATAGTCAAATTAGCTAGAATTGCCTGTCTTTAAGTCCAATTCTGAACACAGGGGCAAAACGGTAATTTATGACAAAAAACGGTGTCCGCCGTTGGACCCGTTTTGCACCGAAAAGCGTGCCAGAGTCAATAGTCTCTAAAGTCGTCAAACTATATGTCTACGAATTCGTTTTGATGATACAAACCCGCTGGTATGTCCAATTTTGGATTCCGGTGGGCCGTGCACAAAATCGCTCGTTGAATCGGATCGTGGGGCCCGCAAAACGGCGATCCGATCAACTGTCTCGGAATCGGACCAAACTTGGCATACAGGACAAAAAAAATGATACGGTCCTGTTGGCACAAATTTCGTCTCGATCTGACGAACGTGCACAAAGTAATTGGGGAATTTGCACAGAGGCCGATACGGTGAATTTCGACGGATACGCATCAAATTCGTCGCGCACACGCAACAAATTTGAATTCTGTCAAAGCCCACACGACCACAAAGCCGTTACGCACCTTTCGATGCTTTCGGTTCACGACCACGTCGCCCGGATTAGCGGGACGCACGTCGTATCGGAGGGTTTCTATGTTTTCAAAAATAGTTTTTTATGATAAAATCTCAATTTCGAAATCTGTTTACTCTGCATATATTTCATGAAAATTAATTATACAAAATAGGTTAGGAAGCCCTACATGTTGTCTCTAAACTGGTTTAATTATACTGCAAAAATAGTAAACGGATTTCTTAGAATCTATGCACGAACATGGGTATTTGGGGTACATGGAAACTGTTTTCGAAATAGTTTTTTCCGAAGTTTAGATCAATTTTCTAAACCGATCACTCGACTATATTGAAAACTAATTTATGGAGAGTCGAGAGGGTTAGGTTGGCTTCGTATACGTGAAAACGAAACAACGAAAGATCGAACGAGGGGTGAGTACTTTACCTGCAAAGTGGGAGGTTCGGCCTGCCGAACTGCTGTTGTTGTTCCCCTGTTCCAGGCCGCGCGCGTGCACCTCCGGCATGTTCGGCCGGCCAGTGGCCGCGCGTGCGGCGGCGCCTAGTGCTGGGAAGTCGACAGGGTGGTGCGGCGTTAGGTGGTTAGGGTTTTTTTCGAGATAACCTCTCGTTCCCTACGTTCCTATATCGGCTGCTATATATATCAACTTTGCGTTCAAAACAGGGTCGGGGCCTGAGCTCGTGGGGAGCTCGGCTGGCCTGACCCGAATGGGCTGAGGCTGGGCTTGCCACTGTGGGCTGGACGGGAAATAAGGCCTGTGGGCTGGCCTGTTGGACTAGGCCGGATTGCTACTGTTCGGGCTTGGCGGTTATCTATCCACTAGTGTATATATATATATATATATATATATATATATATATATATATATATACACACACAAAAATACCTATACATAAATCACTACAAAAAAGTGTCTTTCTGGGACCCCAAAAATTCGTCTTAAAAAGACCCAAATCAGTCCTAAATTGTGATTTGGGACGAATTTTAGGACGGTAAGTGACAGTGCTATTAGGGTGGCGTGGCAAAAAGTTTTAGGACAAAAAATACCGTCCTAATTTGGTTTTAGGGTCAAAAAATATAACCGTACCAAAAGAGTTTGAATTATTACATGTTTACGACGGTTTACAAAACGGTCCCAAAATAAAAGAGTTTGTGACGAATAACATCCGTCCTAAACAAATTTGCCAGCGTTACAAAAGAATGTCGTTTATATCTAGGATAATTACATAACTGTCCCAAAAGTAACACTTATGAAATTATTGTCTGTATTTTTCAGCTATAAAACATACAATTTAAATACACATAATTCATATAATCATGGACGTTGTCAAGCTTGTCCTCAAATGTATCTCCATGTATCAGAGCTCCAATACAAAAAATGCTTAACAACATCAAGCATTCTTTACCATTAAGTAGAAGACAACAAAATCCATATATAACTATATATGTTCAATTGATAAACAACAAAAAGCTTAACATTAAGCATCCTTAACCACCATTTCCAAAATAAATCCAAAACACTATACATCACCCATAGCATCAGTTACAAAATGAACCCATTGTCTCCACCATTACATACAAAATGCTGAACCCATTAAGCATCCTTAACCACCTTTTCCAAAATAAATCCAAAATACTATACATCACCCACAACATCAGTTACAAAATGAACCCATTGTCTCCACCATTACACCATGTTTTTAGTATATCCAACATGAACCCAAAAATTAACCCAAAATTTTTATCACCAAAAGATCGTCGCCCATCATTTTAGCATATCCAGAATGCTTTTGAAGGACCTGCAAATGAAGATATGACAAACCCATTTAAACCGGTCAGTGAAAAGCTACCAAGTCAACAAGCACCTCAAAGAGAGTGCTACCTAGTATGCATCCATGAACAAATCTTTTTTTAAACGAAAAAAAACATTAGTAAAGACTTCCTTGTGCCAATTAATCATTGAAAAACAAACATAATTCAATCTCTACAAAAATAGACTAAAATCTCATTATTCATATGAAATGTCATAACTCTTAATTCTGGGATTTGCAATTATACATTTGTACTGATTTCCATACAATAAACAGATCCTAATGTCATTAGAATCAGATGAATCAATGATATATATACAAGACATCATTGTCTCCAAATGTATGTATACAGTTCATAGATATATTTACAACTAAATATATCATGTATCAGAAATTGTTGCAGACAAATCAAAGTAAACATATATGTCAACAACTACGAATGCTCATTTTCAGATTTCTATTTGTAGCTAATAACTATTTCTCTTCATATAACTAATTACAGGGACCAATGAATGTAACTTCAAGATGTTAGATGTTGATAAAATGTTAATTCTGATACATCAATAGAATAGCACAGCATGACGCAAGCCTGACAAATATAACGCTTCTGATACGAACCTGTGTAGGAAATGTTGCGATGCAGCATGAGTTGTACAACTCCTGAACTATAAATATCTGCTCGACTGGACTCTCTTTAGAAAGACTCGAATCCCTTAGGGAACAACACTAAAGGGTCCTCTTAAACTTGAACCACCACTGGTGCATTTTGAACTGTCTTGAGCTTAGACTTAACAAATGGTATTGTAGGGTCACGACCTCTAGTGTTTCTAGTGAACTTAAATCAATCATCCATTAGAAGAAGCCTCAATTTATATTTAAATTTTCAAGGGAACATTTCTAGTTTCTACACCACCACAGAATATGTCAACTTCAACTACAACAAAATTTAGATTTATTGACAGATGGAAGTGAAAACAGAATAAATTGTGCAGGCTTTAGATGGTAAAATTTGAAATTGTTTTCCATTAATTTTCCTGTCAAGAGTGTGTCACTAGCTTCTGAAAGTGTACTTCCACAATAAAAAGATTGAGTTCGAAGTTTAGATTTTTCAGTATGCTACAACGAAATTGTAATCATAAAAACCATAGAAGCAAGAAAAAGAGAGAACATATAATAGCAATAAATATACCTTTACAGTTTTTTAGGATTGTCGAGAGGTACGAACTGCAAGCATCTATGATGGGTGAAGCACCACATTTCCACTTGTTCACATGATTTTTCAAGTTTGTAACAGTAGCCATGTAACCATTCAAACCAGCGGCCAGTATATGGTAGCAGATATCCCCAAGAATCTGCACCAATAATACGTATTAGCCGGTGAACATAGGACGATAACTCACGAATCACAAGTACAAATTATTCATCTTACATAGGCATAGTCACAATCAAATTTCGATGGTAACTAACCACGAGCCAAAGAAGTGGCAGATGGAATTGAACTTTTTTCCTTTATATGTGCCTTCTTTCTGGAGGATAAAGTATACATTTAGTACATTGGAATAATATATTCACAATAATAGTCCACAAATGAGTAATAGAAAATTGTAACTTCAGAGCAGGTACTGTATGTTACATTTAGAGCCAATTAAACGAAAATAAAATGAATCTAAAAAAATGCATAGAATTAGCAACATAAGTATCTCAAAAAGTAAATGGTACTTACCAATCGCTTGGTCATCTGTCCCCACCAGCTGGGCTAGGAGCTTCTCTATCTCAATCTGAGAAGCAAACAAGTAAAATGAGAAGAAAAAAAGAAAGTGGAACTAAAATAAGGACACTTAAATGATTCAAAACCACATTCATGGGGTCAGTGTTCATGATTCAAAACACACATCCTTCAGGATGCAAGAGCCAGCCTCAATGTCGTGCCCAATATTAATACAAATACAATATTATCAAAGATAAAACTGTTAGAAATTAGGATTTTGGTAATGAATCAAGTATCATGTGCAACAGTGCATGAACTCCACTGATTAGCATGCACCATTGTTCTATAAATTTATTGTTGGTATACACTGTCACTTAAAGCGATGAATGCAATCCTATATATATATTTATTCATCCCTAAAAAAAATGAATTCTACTGCAATAAAAGAAATGTATCAAATTGCCTTCTTATTTTGCTTCTGAGTGTTGTCAGGGTTATTCATGTAGCAGTTTGATACCATCAAACCATTTCTTAACCAATTTTCCAAATGTTTTATGTTCCCCTAAAACTTGATTGCACAAGTAAACGTATACCCCAGGTGGTTGAATAAAGATATACATCAGTCTGTATAATTTTTTTATTACTGTATCATATATGGTAAGACACATCGTCTCATGGGGAATTTAATACAAAAGTAATATAGTCGTACATATATTATAAATAATACACGTTGAAAAACAATAAGGAGCAACATCAATCATTATGTTACAACTTTTTTGATGTCGCCTAGCGCCACTTAAGCCCACCCAAGCCCTTCTTATTTTCCTTCACAAGCTACCTAGCGGCTGCTTCCAACTTTCATAACATTGTTAACAACCCTTCCAGGGAATGCTAATAATGGTCAATCTGCTTATAATGCTTAATCTTGACATAATTTAGATGCGAGAGGTAGGCTTCTAGGTTTATTTTCTAGTCTTTATTGTGTTTCATTGTTAACAACCCTTCTACGGACATTTCTGATCCAGTAGTTCATTAGGTTTGCATCCATTATGTTTATCCCCATATTCTTTTACCAAAAGAAATAATTCAGACACATTTCAACAAGAAATTCACAAGCATTTTCAACAAGACAGATATTTCAATATTATGGCTACCTATAAAATTATAAGTCATGCCCTCATGTAGTGTGCCTGATCTGAAATTGTGGTGAGAGTAGAGAATTGTAGAACTAAAGCTATACAATTGTGGTGGGAGTTGAGAATATAAAAACTATCTTTTGTAGTGGTGCATATATAGGCCGTCATTTAAAAATCATACTATATATCCTCATTAATCAGGTTCACAAGTTAAGTGTAGAATAAGTCTACAAAGGAAAGAGGAAACAATCAAGACCAGAATTAAAATGAGTGCAATAGCTACATTATGGTTACTCCACCAGATCTTTGAAACAAAATAGTGTCTATATGCATGAACTTAACGAAGCCCAATTGAATGACAAGCAATTCTAATTTGAAATCAACTATAAATCAAAAAAATAAACATGTGCATATGTTTAGACTTGAGAAAAATACCTCTAGAACGCGGAACCATGTAATGAAGTAATACCAACACAGTTTTTTCAGATAGCATCCTTTAAGTATCATCATCCTCAACAAACCCGTCCCCTCACTAACTCTCCCTTTCTTAGAAGGACCACATATTAGTATATTAAATATCATGATGTTCGAACATATACTGCCCTTCCCTCTCCACACTTAGAGAAAATGCATGAGTGTGGCTTAAGTAGTTGCATTCTGCCTGCGTCCCTGCTTGGGAATTTTATCGAACAGCTAGAAGGCGGCATCCAGCCAATCCCACTGAAAAATGAGCTTTATAAGTATATTGAAGCAATATGTGTCGACACTGACTCCCAGCCACAGGGCACTCAAAAAGATCTTGTGGACGCCTTCACGTTCTGCCATCAATGGAAGTCCGGAATTGGCGCCGAAAAAAAACCAATGTAAAAGTTAAAATCTGTACAGACAATATAAAAAGTTCAGCCCAAAAATCAGGCCAGGAAAAGTAATAATTACATAATAAATGAAAGCATGTACATGCATAGTAAAAGTCTGGTGTTTGTCAAAAGAGAAATACAAATAAAAATACAAATAAAATGTTTATGGATCTTCATGATATCGAATACAAATAAAAATGTTTGTAACTGAATACAAAGTCTATTATCCCAGGATACAAAGTCTATTATCCAAGGATATTTGTTTACTGAGATTTATTTTTATGTGTTTAATAATTTTGATCATCCTGAACATATTATAAATATATCAAGGGTATCATTAATATATCGGGAGTAGTCCATCCACTATAATCAAAATTTGAACTCTTTCCAATTGTAGCAGTAACCTTATTGTTGTCAAACAGGTAATAGCCAGTAGTCTTATGATGCAGTAAAAAAAATCACCATAAACTTTCTTTCATAAAAGTTCATATTTATTAACATGGTATTTATCTAACGTGTTATAGACAAGTTGAAGCATGCAACTATATATTCAGAAGGAATTACTCCAGTATGGCTGGCAATCACAAGGCGATGGTGACAACCTCATCGGTCAAATATAAGTTTGCAAATGCAGTAATTAATATGCTAATGTTAGTTACATAGAAGATGCAGAGTGTCGAACCGATCACTAGTCGGTTATGGAACCAACAGAATCGACTTGTTCAAGCTTCGGACATGGCAAAGTCCAACCTTGGATTGTTAGCCAATAAATAATGCAGTTTGATCGAGCCTGCTTGATTAAGCTAATATTGATGTTCAACAAGCCTGACTATGCTTAATCAACCTGTTCAAGCTATGTCATTGTGAAATGATCTCAAACTAGCTAACTCAAAGTTCAACAGACCAAATATAAGACATAAGTACCAAATAGTACTTTGGATGTCATGGTCATCCCATTTGACTAATGAGATACAAATAAAAAAATCAACAAATTTGAGTTTCCCAACTTCATCACCAATAAGCCACATGACTGTTCATGACACATACCACAAATAGAATAATAATAAGAAGAAGGTGAGCAAGGCACAAAATTATAGGCCGTGTTGATCACCAACCTTGACATCATTTTCTCCTTTCTTGAACCTCGGAAGCCTTATATGTATGTCTTCTTCAGGGAGACTGCTATTGCACAAACAAAACACAAGCAAAAAACTAAAACTACTTGCAATACTTCCGACTTTGGTGTGAAAGTGAGAAAGGTATATATATTTGTCAGGTGCATTCTTGTTTCATACATCTGTATTTGTCATTGTGTGTCATGCAAATGTGAGAGTAGTACTTCCTATAAAGATTCTCTTATTTCAGCAAAACCCAAAATTTTCATCTGTTGGATCTTAAGATAGTTGTTTCATTCTTTGCTAATTTGGGAGATTAGAACTGTATATGTGAACAATGAAATGTGGATCAGATTCATATGCAAGAAAGTATTCAAACCAGGTATATATGTTGTGCATTCAGTCAAAGCAAAAAGCACAGGTGGAAGGCATAAGACCAGACAAGTAGGTACCAAATAGAAACAAATTTGCAGGAAACATGAGAAGTATATTGAAAAGACAGAAAGGAGAGGAAGAGATACAAACCTTCAAATGCTGCAAATAGCCAATTAGGTGTGTGAGTGAATTCAGGCTGAAACGAGGGGGTTTAAATAGATTTCAAAAGACCACATTAAAATATACTCCCCACCAATCTCTACCCCACCCCAACCATCCCGGTTAATTAGTGATGCAATGAATCAATACTTGTGGGAAAAAAAATACTTGTAGCAAAGTTGCAATCAGTTTATCACCTCACCTGTAAAAGATCTAACATTATAGGAAAAGATGGTTAGACCATTTCTGTTTTCTAATATCAACTTCTTAATATAGAGAAATACCAATAAAAAAGGCAGAAATAGTTTCTTATTCTTGGTATAACTCTGTGGTACTTTTCTGAATTCTTTTATTCATGGCCCATGGTTTAAAGTATCGGCCGATCCCCGATCCGATACAACCGATACTGATACGATTTGGCATGTCCCGATCCAATACCGATACGGTCGATACTGATACAGTTTCCAATGACTTGCATAGGTGCATTGTTAATGGATAAATCTGGAAGGGGACCACTCTTACTGGTAAACAAATATTTTTTGGTAGATCTCTAACTCGAGATCACCTGAGTTATACTCCACCCAAAATATTATCTTAACCAGCAAAACTACAACCAGTTTCTTGTCACCCCAATATTACATAGTTCCCATACTCCATACAGTATAAAAAAACCTTAACAAAAGTTCATGAAGCCATCGCTTCGAGCATCATTATAAGTTTGCTGATGCAAAACTCAAGCTTTATTGAAGGGCAAAATACAAAAAGAAGAAGAAGACCTACAATCGAAACTGCAGTCACAACAGAAGAAAAAAGAAGTGCATCGCCGGTAGAACCCTAGCCAAATTTCCTACCAGAACTAAACCGTAAGGTGTCACCCTCATTTCCTGTATTTCCCGTATTTCGTATTTATACTCGTATCTGGATTTTGGCATGTATTTTTATTTTTCTCAGCTTGTGGAATTTCGGTATTTCTCGTATTTTGGGTTTTGGCATGGCCCAGTTTTAATTGGGATGGTTTGGTTTGGTTTGGTTTATTATGTATTGGATCACCTTAACATATGCTACACCCTCAACACACCACATCCCACCCTCTTTAAAACTCCACCAACATTTTCTCTCTCCTCATAACCACCATTTATTTCCTTCTTCTTCTCCTTCCTCTACACAACTCTCCCAACCCTAGGCAAGTGCATCTTGCCACTACATGAGAACCCTCTTTTATTTGTCCATTTGCTAGATTAGGACATGGTGATCAACATTAAGACTTGGTATTTTGTGATTTGGAGTCTCCATTGTTCTAGATCTAAGTTTTCCTATTTTTGGATTTTGCATGGTTTTGATCTATTTAAGTTGGATTTTATGGAGTTTTGATGTTTCCATGTGGTAGAGCATTCAGTTTCACCCAAGTTGGAACTTTAGAAATCCGGATTTGGAGTTCGGATGGCCAAGTTATGATGCTGTGTAGCCTTGAGTTCAACCATGGTGTTCTTGCTGTTTGGAGAAGACAGTGAGCAGTGTGCAGAGCTGATTAGCTTACGCACACTGAGCTGCGCGCACTCTTTAGCGCAGCGTACGCAGACTTGGGTATGCTTCCTATTGGAAGCGTGTCCCTTGAGCGTGCGTGACTTTTCGCGTACGCTGTTCCCCTTGAGCGTGCGTGACTTTTCACGTACGCAGCTCCCCTGCGTGCGTGACTTTTTGCGTACGCTGCTCCCCTTGAGCGTGCGTGACTTTTCACGTACGCAGCTCCCCTGCGTGCGTGACTTTCGCGTACGCTGCTCCCCTTGAGCGTGCGTGACTTTTCGTGTACGCAGCTCCCCTGCGTGCATGACTTTCGTGTACGCAGCTTCCCTGCGTACGTGACTTTTCGTGTACGCAGCTCCCCTGTGTGCGTGCCCTTGTGCGTACGCTGCTCCCCTGACCCCCTTACTTAACCATTGGCTCTTGGAGTTTTGGTCTTATTTCTTTAAGCTTGGCTCTTCTATAGCCCTGTATATTGATATTTTATTAGATATTTTACGTCCATTTTATATCCTTACGCCTTTTGTCATAAACTTGATTTTACTTAATATGTTTGGAATGACTATTGTACATGGCATGGTCTGACAAGGAACTAGCATAACACGACAGTGACCCGTAGTGGTGCACTCCTGACATGACCAACCTGACATGATAGTGGCCCGTCGTGGCGCACTCCCGACAAGTACCCTGACATGATTTATCTTAATGTTGTTGCGACGGCTAATTAACTTGACTTGCCTTGACACCGTGGGTAGTTCTTTCTTGCTTGCTTGTTAAATCTAATTGTCCTGTCTTGCATCATGTCTAGGATGGGACTCCTGAGTACCACGGTCAGGAGTGCCTACTAAAATGGATTAAGGTTAATAACTAGAATAACACAGTAGTCATGAAGAGATGACACAGCTACAGGCAATCCCGTTACCTGGGCGCTCTTGGGATCTGTAGCCTGCCGTCGAGTAGGGCACATTTTCAGCACACCGTCGCGTGTTGTACCCTCTAAGTCACCTAAGGGTACATTTATCTCCCGGGCGATGTACCCACCTGAATTCAACCCCTAACTTTCGACCTGGGTAACCTGGATGGTCTGCAGGGCTTGTGGCTGTGGAATCATCTCACTGCATCTTGTTAGTAATTAGGCCTGTGATAACCCTAGTGTCACGACCCGTTACCCAAATTGTTGGGCCGGGCCGAGCCATGTCCAGCCTACGCTTGGTCAAAGCGTAGTAAGCTGTTCTAAGAATAGACAATAAAGAATCTAAGCAGCTAACAGTTCTAAAACCATATTTAAAGTTCATCACAATACAGCATCTATAAGCGAAGGTAAATAAGCACAGACTTAATAATACATAACCAAAGTATCTAACTGGAGACAAAGTCCAGTATCCAAATATAAGTACAGACAAAGTCTAAGTCCCAAAACACAAGAAAGATAACTAAGCAAGGTTTTTCGCTGGGGCCTCTACTGGAGCAAAGGCCAGGTCCTCAAAATCAGTGCCATAATATGTAACACATAGCATTTCATCCTCGAAAAGTGAACCTACAACGTTATCCTGTCAGGACGGAAGCAAGTACAACCTCTACAACTAAAATACTGAACATATAATGAAAGAGATGTACAACAAGAATCATGGTGTGATAAGTCTATAAAACAAAAAATACTGGAAACATGGCCAACTGGGATCACAGTATCATAGTAACACAGGAATCATGGCATCTATCTCATGCCGTATCACAATCATGTCATATCATAATCTATCATGGCAAGGATACATATGTCATATAGACAGATGTATATATAATGTTTAAAACTGGAGCAGGTACGTGATCGGTCAAGAGGTGCTGAGGGTGGAGTGCAACCAGTAAGAACAATATGTACTTTCGTACATGCCTAAATGTACACACGTACAAGTGCCTCGGGATATTGGCCTCTGGCAAGGTCTACATGTATAATGTCGGCCCTACACGGCTCAAGGTCGTAGCGTGGGGCTATGATCACGTACTCAACTATCAGTTTTCCCATAACCCATATTCTAACATGTGAGAGATACGAGAACAGTAAAACATATGGGAAATACTGGGAGCAGTATAAGCATGGCAGGTACTGGGAGCAGTACAAAACATGTGAATACTCAGAGCCATAAAAAGCATAGTAAAACATGTGCTGAGAACCAGTAAGAAGCATGTGAAGATATGATAACTGTCCTAAGCATGGTAGGGACCAATTTAATGTAACATGTGAAGATATGACTTGCAGTTATTCAGAAAGCAGTATTTTAACAGGGTTAATACATGTTCTAGCATTAAAAGACAGTAAATGAGTGTGTAGATGTACTTGCCTCGAGCAAAGCAAGAATACTAGTACGAAGATATAGATGCCTGGTGTCCTGTCAATAATGACATACAAACTCAGTTCTAAGCTATGTTCAAGATTATACTAGTGGTGAGACACGACTCCTAACTGGATACTAGCTAAGTGGGGACCTAGCATAAAAGTCTAATGTAGAGTGCCACTATACACAAACTAACTTCCTAGGGTCTTTACACTAGTGTAGGGTGCGGTCCAATAAGACTAAAACACAAAACAACACAAAAAGTTGCAAGTCGTAATTATTCAATAATTAAATCAAACTGTACACTAAGTTCCAACAATTTTAGAGATAGACAAAAAGCTCAAATATATATAAAATAAAGTACCAAAATAATCCTAGTTAATTATAGAAATTTATACTAATTCTTCTGGAATTTATAAACCTTCATAAATATTTATTAAAAATCAACAAACACATGTATCCTGAAAATGCACATGCATCCTGAAAATGAGTTCTGTTTTCCCATTTTTATAAAATACCAAAAGTACTTATTAAATACTAGAAAAATTATAATAAATTATCTAAATTAACATAGTATTTAAATACAATTTTTCCAAGATTTTTACAGCAATTAAAGTATATATAAAAATTTAAAACCAGAAAGTAACAATATCTGGAAAAATAATTAATTATAAATTAAGGATGATACATAAGCAAAAATCTACAGATGTTGTCAGATGATAAAATAAATATCACCAACGTGTCCAAAACGGTCAAATCAGCTAGGATAGCCTACCCATAAGTCCAATTTAGACACAGGGGCAAAACGGTAATTTCGGGTTAAAATGATGTCCGCCGTTGGACACACTTTGCACCGAAAAACGTGTCAGAATAGAAGTCTACAAAACCTAGCAAATTATATGTCCACGAATCCAGAATGATGATACGAACCCAACGGTATATCCAAAATGGAATTTCGATGTGCCGATCTCAAAATGATACGTTGACGCGACACTTGGTATCCGGTTTGCACGGAAATGCGTGTCGGAGCAAATGTCTTCAAAACTCAGCAATTTATATGTCAACGAGTCCAAAATGACGATATGAACTCAACGGTATATCCGGAATTGGATTTCGATGAGCCGATCTCAAAGTGATCCGTTGACTCGAAAAGTGGGACCCGTTTTGCACCGAAATGCGTGCCAGGGTCCACGTTCTCCAAATCAAGCAAATTTTATATGAAAACATGCCAGAACGACGCCACGGGTCTACTGGTGGTGTCAGAAATTGAATTCGGAGTCCCGGGTTCAAAAATATAATTTAACAAGTGCAAATTAAAGAATTCGGACGGCCCACTTTGGCGTCGAATTCGACCAACCGAACGTGCTTAAAATGAAACGAAACCTAAAGGAGACAGAAAGAGGGTTATACCAGCTACGCATAAAAACTGGTAGCGCGCAAACCGGAGCTGCAACGGCGAAGTTACGAGCTGACGAAGTCGGCTCCACGAAACTGTCCAAAAACAGTTCAATTTAAAACGTCAACTTGGTGGCCAGTTTTGAGGTATCAAATGACGAAATTAACGGACGAAAATTGGCAGGAGTGAAGATGGATATACCGAGATTGCGACGGAGCAAAAAGTTCGCCGATCCAACGGTCGGATCTCCCAGAAAATCCGTACGAAGTCGCTGCAACGGGATGCCATTTTTGAGTTCAAAACTCGCGCGCGCCGACGGGATTTCCGTTCAAAACGCACGAATAGGCTATTCGGCGCGTCAGGGAAGATGGTGCGCGTCCGGGAAGGGTCGCCGGAGGCTTGTGCGACCGGTGGGGGGTCGTCTTTGGCCTCGTGCGACGGCGACGGCGTACGTCGGCGGCGGCGGTGGCCGTCGCTGCCGCCTATGCTGCTGCTGTTGCAGCTGTAAATGCGGCCGCTACTGCTGCGCTTGCTGCGCACGCGCGCACGCGACGGCGAGCGACGCTGCTGACCGGCGGGGGTGCTCGGCTGTGATGGTGGTGGCCGTGGGTGTGTGTGTTGTGTGTTTACGTGAGGAGAGAGGGAGAGACTTGAGAGTGTTTGTGTGTGTGTGTTTATATGTGTGAGTGTGTAAATAAAAGGAGAGTGTGAGAATAGAGAGGGGGAGTGATATTTGAGAGAGGGAGTGATGGAGGTCGGCTGAAGGGGGGGGAAGTGTTCTTGTGATGGGAGAGGGTGAGGGGGTGAGGTGATGGTGTGTAATAAGAGAGAGAGAGAGGGTAATTTATATATATATATATATATATGTATATGTATATATATATATATATATATATATATATATATATATATATATATATATATAAAGTAGAGAGGAAGTGATATTTTCAAAATAAGAAAAAAAGAGGAAAATCAAGTGGGGTATTTGGACAGTCATGAAAGGGCAACGTGGAGCTTGGGTTCGGGTTCGGTCGAGCCGGGTCGGGTCAAAATCGAACCGGGTGCAATAATTGAATTAAAATGGGATTTATAATCATGGGAAAATAAATAACATGCGGGGACTCAAATAAATAGGACACAAGTTTCATGTGGGTAGTAGGCTTCGTATGGGCCACGTCCATACTTTGGGTCGACTAGGTTGGATCAATATCGGGTCCCGAAATTAAATTAGAAGATAAATCAGGTTTCACGGTAGAAAATAAATCGGCCTAAATTGACCCGGAAGTTGTGCGAAGAAAATGAAGCACAAAATAGAGTGTCTGAGTGGGACACGAAGGTCATGGATGAAGAGCGTCTCGAGTAGATCATTCATGAAAAGTTGGTTCCGAAAAAACGACTGGTCTGGTGGTCCTAAATTAAAAGTCATGGCGACGTGCAAACGAAGATCAAAAATAAAAGTGAGAATAATTATTCAACGATTAATTGGTCTAAGTTGACCCGAAGTTGCGCGATACAAAAAGAGCACAAGGGAACGAGTTCAAGTGGGACACGATATATCAACAGAAAAATAATCTTGCCTACTTCAAAACCCATGAAGAGAGTTTACAGAGATTGGTATCCCTGACGCTCCAGAAGTCAAAGTTACGGAAAGGCACATAAATGATCAAAACAATTAAATAAATAAAATATTTATCGATAATAATTCATTCAGAAAAATAAAAATAAACCATGAAATTCAGGGGGCTTACATCCTACCCACCTTACAAGAATTTCGTCCTCGAAATTAAAAATCATCCAACCGGTAAAACTATAACATGTAGCTGCTCTGGCTACGATACTCAATCTGCTATCCTTGTAATCATCTCTTCTGTTTCTCCTTACAATCTTTTTGGTTCAGGTTCAACAAAGTCCTATCATAAACTACGCCATATATCCTTTAGAATTTTCCATACTAACATGGAACATTTATGTATACCCTAAAATATAGGTCATTCTCTGGACATGTTTATAAGCAAATAATGCTTAATCATCAATCATATTTTCAACCTCAATTGTAAATACTGGATTTCCTTATCGTATCCTAAGTATCCATATTCTATCAATCCACAGTTCCTTAGCATCACTTGTCGTCAATCATTTCCTACAGTTTCTCCTTGAAATCATACGTTCAATTTTTATCCTTGGCGTAGAGCCTTCTTCTTTTTACTCAACAAGTCTTCCGAATATAAATCCTCGATTTCAAAACTCCCGATTTATTAATTATCAATGTACATATGTCTTTGTCTTGTTCCTTGTCTTTTTAACTGATATCTTCCCGATCTCGTATGCAATATTATATCCCATTCTAACTCATTATATACCATTCCACATATCGATCTACCCTCTAATCACATGTAATTAGCTAGAGGTTGTTTGCAAAAACAAAAGTATAATCTTTATTTCACAAACTTTGTAAAGAATATTACAAGAATTCTGGGAAAGTACAACTATAGGAATCCGATCAGAATGACGATCGCTTTATCCCTTGGACGATGTGAACTTTTGAAGACGAAAGCTTTTGAAGATGACTGAAGGCAGGAAGCCTCTGATGGAACGAAGGCAGGAAGCCTCTGATGAACTGAAGGCGAAGAGCCTCTGAAGAACGCAGCAGCACTTTAGCAAGAACTCCTGGATTCTCTGAAGAGAATAATCTCTCTGTGTGTAATCTGATCTCTCTGATCTGTCCTCGTCCTCTGTTGAATGGAAACGAAACTCTATTTATAGAGTTCTGAAATAACTGTTTTGGGCAGTTATTCTGGAGAGCGCCTGGTTGAAGTGCGCCTGTTTTAAGCACGTATGACAAACTGCGCCTGTTTTGAGCACGTATGACAAACTGTGCCTGTTTTCACTCCATTATCACGAACGTGCACCAACTGCTCTAGATACGTGGCATTATTTGATTGACATGCGCTTGGTCGTGTACAGTTAGTGGGACACGTGTTGGACATGTAGAGTGGTAGTTAGGCGTTGATTTAGTCAAAGCGCGCCTGTTTCAGGGACACGTGGCAAGCTCTGAATTGATGTTGTATTGAACTGCGCCTTCTTCACTGAGACGTAGGCGCAATCTGCAAAGTGTGCTTGATATAGTCAAAAGTAGGCACAGTCTGTCGATAGTGCCTGGTTCTTCGATGTAGGTGCAATCTGTCTAGACAGCTATCATATCTTCCTCGAGTGCTACGCTGTCAGAATAATGATGAGATGTCATTTCGATTTACGTGCTATCAGATAATAATGATTATGTGATCTACGCGCGGTTTGAGAAACGCGCCTCTCTGAGTACTGAATAGGCGCTATTTGAGTTTGATTGAGAACTAGGCACAGTCTGCCCTGTTGACGGAAAACTAGGCGCAGTCTGCCCAGATTCATGAATTAGGCGCAGTTTGGCTAGCTGGCTGAAAACTAGGCTCAGTCTGCCCTGTTGACGGAAAACTAGGTGCAGTCTGCCCAGATTCATGAATTAGGCACAGTTTGTCTTTAAGCAGTCAACTAGGCGCAGTTTGATTTTTTTTTTTTACCTACAAGACCCCCTTCAAAGTTTTCGAAAGTTGATTTTATTCAAAATTTCGAAATACTTTGAATTTTGAAAATCAAGTTGCGCATAGGCTAAGTTGTCTGCTCGATCTGGAAGGATTAACCTCACGTTTCAGACATTTAATGAATATCCGAATGATGAATCTTCATTTTTCAAGACTGATTGAATTCAATTCTTTATGGAGGAATATAAACCACCAGATGATGTGAGGAAGAGGATAAACCGTCAGATGATGAAGATGAACGGTATAAACCGTCAAATGGTGTGATGAACGGGATGAACCGTCAAATGGTGATGATGAACGGAATGAACCGTCAAATGATGATGATGAACGGGATGAACCGTCAAATGATGATGATGAACGGAATGAACCGTCAGATGATGATGATGAACGGGATGAACCGTCAGATGATGATGATGAACGGGATGAACCGTCAAATGGTGATGATGAACGGGATGAACCGTCAGATGATGATGATGAACGGGATGAACCGTCAAATGGTGATGATGAACGGGATGAACCGTCAGATGATGATGATGAACGGGATGAACCGTCAAATGGTGATGATGAACGGGATGAACCGTCAGATGATGATGATGAACGGGATGAACCGTCAGATGGTGATGATGAACGGGATGAACCGTCAGATGATGATGATGAACGGGATGAACCGTCAAATGGTGATGATGAACGGGATGAACCGTCAAATGATGATGATGAACGGAATGAACCGTCAAATGGTGATGATGAACGGGATGAACCGTCAGATGATGATGATGAACGGGATGAACCGTCAGATGGTGATGATGAACGGGATGAACCGTCAGATGATGATGATGAACGGGATGAACCGTCAGATGGTGATGATGAACGGGATAAACCGTCAGATGATGATGATGAACGGGATGAACCGTCAAATGATGATGATGAACGGGATGAACCGTCAAATGATGATGATGAACGGAATGAACCGTCAGATGATGATGATGAACGGGATGAACCGTTAGATGATGATGATGAACGGGATGAACCGTCAGATGATGATGATGAACGGGATGAACCGTCAGATGGTGATGATGAACGGAATGAACCGTCAAATGGTGATGATGAACGGGATGAACCGTCAGATGATGATGATGAACGGGATGAACCGTCAAATGGTGATGATGAACGGGATGAACCGTCAGATGATGATGATGAACGGGATGAACCGTCAAATGATGATGACGGGATGAACCGTCAGATGATGATGAACGGGATGAACCGTCAGATGATGATGAACGGGATGAACCGTCAGATGATGATGATGAACGGGATGAACCGTCAAATGATGATGATGAACGGGATGAACCGTCAGATGATGATGATGAACGGGATGAACCGTCAGATGATAATGATGAATGGATGAGCCATCGGATAATTTTGTATAGGATGTTCATTTAGAAGATATAGTCAATCGATGAATTTGACCAATACTGGTGTCAGAATCCCATGATCTGGAATCAGAAGAATTGGAGCGCTCGTCACTATCAGATTTAGAGACTGCTGGGGATAACACTTGCGGAGAAGCATATCCGATCCCTCTGTTAGTCCTGCTGTAGTACATTTCAGACTTTCCATATGGAACAGCTGTACGAACAGGAGTTCGCCTTCCTTTGCCGTAGTTGAGGCCACTTTTGAAGTCGTAGCCCATCTTTCGGAGGATGTCTTCAGTTGTTCTTCTAGTGCAATAATCCTTTGATTCTGATTGTTGGAACCAGAAGCATCTTGTTCTTCAGTGACGTATGCTATCACTTCTCGTGCCATGACAGATGACACAGTTTGTTCAGAGCTATCACTGTCGACAACATAGTCAGAACTACCCCCAGCATGAGAGGTAGAGATATCACGGTAAGGAAAATTCCTTTGACCTATTGTTTCTCGGCTTCGAGATCGAGTATGCTGGTAAACACCATCATCTGATTCTCGAAGTCGGTCAAGATAGTGCTGGCTGGGTCTCCGGTTCTTTTCGTGCTTGCATTTTCTACCCCCAGAATCTCTGGAAGTCATGTTGACGGAGGCAAACATTACCTCTTCTTCATCATCAGTCCTTTGATCAACAGAAGGGAAAGTCAAACGCTCGAAGACAGAACGTTTGGTTGTTTGGCAACAACATTTGATAACCACTTCGTGAGGATGATTGCAATGATGAACATGTGATTGTTTGGGAGAAGTGGGGGTGATATCCCGTTTCTGCCTGAGATGATTCCGAAGATCAGAGACAACGGGACGAGAAGAAGTAGCAGGGATATATTCATGGATGACATTTGGAACATGGTTCCGATTTCGTAAATGTTCGATTCCATGAGTCTAAAGAGAGGTACTCATCTGATTGGCGTAATTGTCAGGATTCCTTGCCCCAAAAGGTTGATATTGAGACAAGTTGATCTTAGCATGTTTGCGTTTCACAGAGGTAGGTTTTGATTGGGGTTTTCTATTGAGATATGCCCGTAAATCATTTAAACCGCCCCTGGGAATCTCAGTTTGTGAAACTTATAATTTGCCTTGTTCGGATCGTGAAATCCGCAAATTAGGCAATTCCTGAATATTTGCCTTGGGAGTAGGTAAAATACCTCTCTGATTAGTACGAGAACCCTTGTTAAGGGGGATATTCGTACTAATAGGTGCAGAGGCACCATCAGTTGGATCTTCCTCGATAAGAATCGAAGAAGACTTGGAAAAGGCCAGAGGACCCTTTCCATTGTTTTGAGATGAAGGGATAGCTAAAGAGCATTTCCCTCTGTTATCTTCCAAGTTTTGCGCTTGGGAAGATTGGGAGAAGACCAAGGGGCCTTTTCCTTTTGATAGAATCGAAGAAGGAGCAGCCAAAGGACTGTCCTCAGCAAACTGCGCCTGTGCAGTTTTGGGTTTCTGGATTCTGGAATGATCCGGAGCAGACTGCGCCTGAACAGACTGCGCCTGAACAGACTGCGCCTGTTTAGTCAGGGTAACAGATGCATTGGACTGTGCCTGGGCAGCAGCAGAAGATTTGACTTGTGCCAATTTGGCACAAACTGTACCAAAAGAAGGTTTGGTGGCAGACTGCGCCTGTTTCCCTAAGGAGAGAACAGACTGCGCCTGATTGTGAGGCAGAGATTGTGCTGTTTTGGCATGAACTGCGCCAGAAGATGGTTTGACAGCAGACTGCACCTGGTTCACAGTTCTAGTTTGTTTCCCTAAGGAAAGAACAGACTGTGCCTGGTTGGCATGTTTGGCCGCAGACTGCGCCTGAACAATCTGTTTCCCTAAAGAGGGAACAGACTGCGCCAGGTTGCTAGAGATAGGCACTGGTGTCTTGGAAACAGCAGGTTGTGCCGAAGAAGTGGCAGCGTTCTTCATCAGAGAAGGAGCAGAGTTCTTGGGAGCCCACACTGAGCGAGTCTTGCTCTTGACGGAAGTCGTAGTGCGGCGAGGAGTGCTTTGTGCATTAATCATTGCTTCGTAGGCCGTTTGGTCAACTTTCACGACCAAAGTCTTCTGCGTCGAGCCGATAGACGCCGTGTCACATTGAGTTGTCACCTCTTCATCGGAGGAAAAGGTCGTCCCCAGCAGAGTCGCCATTTTGTTTGCAAAAATAAAAGTATAATCTTTATTTCACAAACTTTGTAAAGAATATTACAAGAATTCTGGGAAAGTACAACTATAGGAATCCGATCAGAATGACGATCGCTTTATCCCTTGGACGATGTGAACTTTTGAAGACGAAAGCTTTTGAAGATGACTGAAGGCAGGAAGCCTCTGATGGAACGAAGGCAGGAAGCCTCTGATGAACTGAAGGCGAAGAGCCTCTGAAGAACGCAGCAGCACTTTAGCAAGAACTTCTGGATTCTCTGAAGAGAATAATCTCTCTGTGTGTAATCTGATCTCTCTGATCTGTCCTCGTCCTCTGTTGAATGGAAACGAAACTCTATTTATAGAGTTCTGAAATAACTATTTTGGGCAGTTATTCTGGAGAGCGCCTGGTTGAAGTGCGCCTGTTTTGAGCACGTATGACAAACTGCGCCTGTTTTGAGCACGTATGACAAACTGCGCCTGTTTTCACTCCATTATCACGAACGTGCACCAACTGCTCTAGACACGTGGCATTATTTGATTGACATGCGCTTGGTCGTGTACAGTTAGTGGGACACGTGTTGGACATGTAGAGTGGTAGTTAGGCGTTGATTTAGTCAAAGCGCGCCTGTTTCAGGGACACGTGGCAAGCTCTGAATTGATGTTGTATTGAACTGCGCCTTCTTCACTGAGACGTAGGCGCAATCTGCAAAGTGTGCTTGATATAGTCAAAAGTAGGCGCAGTCTGTCGATAGTGCCTGGTTCTTCGATGTAGGTGCAATCTGTCTAGACAGCTATCATATCTTCCTCGAGTGCTACGCTGTCAGAATAATGATGAGATGTCATTTCGATTTACGTGCTATCAGATAATAATGATTATGTGATCTACGCGCGGTTTGAGAAACGCGCCTCTCTGAGTACTGAATAGGCGCTATTTGAGTTTGATTGAGAACTAGGCACAGTCTGCCCTGTTGACGGAAAACTAGGCGCAGTCTGCCCAGATTCATGAATTAGGCGCAGTTTGGCTAGCTGGCTGAAAACTAGGCTCAGTCTGCCCTGTTGACGGAAAACTAGGTGCAGTCTGCCCAGATTCATGAATTAGGCACAGTTTGTCTTTAAGCAGTCAACTAGGCGCAGTTTGATTTTTTTTTTTTACCTACAGAGGTAACCAACCAAAATTCTATAAATGCTAAATCCTCAAACTGCTAAGCACAAGATTCTAATCCTCAATCCATAGTCATAACAATATATTATCTCATTTCTCCATCTTAGATACCCTATCATCAAGTCGTACTATCAATACAATCATTCTTAATGGTTTCCAAATCTGCTACAGTCAGTCACTTATACTGGTCCTATAAACTCAATCTAACCAATCCCTAGGAAAAGTATTTATCACAATCACACAATACATTTATAGTTATACTACAGGATCAGTCAACAAGGTTTGGCTATTTCAGTCGTCTATCAAATAGAAGGTAACAAGGCCTAAGACTGGGTCAAGCAATCCATAACAGTGTCCAAACAAGTTAAAGGGTCAAGCAAGACAGAAAAGTTTATCGAAGAATCTCCAAGAATGGTACAAAAACAACGAAATACATAACGAGAAGAATTATCCAAGAGGTTAACGAAAAAGAGTTTAGTCAAGTCATAGGAAAGATGGAACATAAAAATAATTATGTCCAAAAGATAACATGAAAGCAATCATGTTGGAGAGTCCTAGAGAGCCTATAATCCTAGTTGCAGATGTAGATAGAATGGAGTTAATCAAGACGGGGAAGAATGATGATAAGAATTTATTCTTGCTCATTCGGTCATAACAAAGTGAACCAATTTGAGATATGATCTGATAACCATACACGTCTTCCTAAAATCATGTTGCCAGAATTCTCGCCACACCAGTAAGCTTAGATGCAATAAACGATAGAGTCATAACTAAGGTATACTCCCTAAAATCATATTATCTAGAATCCTCGCCACGCCAACCGGTATGGCTGCGAGAAAATCTAAATTCCATAACTAGGATAAGTATATCCGAAATCAGGCTCTATGTTTTTGTCATACCAGCTAATATGGCTGCGATAAATTCTAAACTCCATAACTAAAGCAGACGTTTATCTTATCAGGATATATCATAATTCAATCCACAAAATTTATCACGATGCAAGATCAAAGTCAACAACGAAAATCAGAAATCAATTTCAACAATGAATTAAGGAAGAGTAAATGGAAATAAGTGGAAACAGAATTCTAGGTAAGATTAGAGTAAGATCCTCAGGGGTCATCCCAAGGGTACAAACTTGGTCTAAATTGACCCAATGAAATACAAACAAGAGGCTAATTATAGCTAACGGTCCTATGCTGTGATGAGTTCTCCTATGTTGTAATCCTAGTAATCCTCTAAGTGTTCTAAATGTTATTCCTAGTGTTAACAAGTTGTCCTAGATCCTAATTGCAGGCATGCTTGGTACAATAACGTAACCAAACAACTTAAGTCGAGACCTGCATGGGCCGCCAAAAAAATATGTCACGACCCGTTATCCAAATTGTTGGGCCGGGCCGAGCCATGTCCAGCCTACGCTTGGTCAAAGCGTAGTAAGCTGTTCTAAGAATAGACAATAAAGAATCTAAGCAGCTAACAGTTCTAAAACCATATTTAAAGTTCATCACAACACAGCATCTATAAGCGAAGGTAAATAAGCACAGACTTAATAATACATAACCAAAGTATCTAACTGGAGACAAAGTCCAGTATCCAAATATAAGTACAGACAAAGTCTAAGTCCCAAAACACAAGAAAGATAACTAAGCAAGGTTCCCCGCTGGGGCCTCTACTGGAGCAAAGGCCAGGTCCTCAAAATCAGTGCCATAATATGTAACACATAGCATTTCATCCTCGAAAAGTGAACCTACAACGTTATCCTGTCAGGACGGGAGCAAGTACAACCTCTACAACTAAAATACTGAACATATAATGAAAGAGATGTACAACAAGAATCATGGTGTGATAAGTCTATAAAACAGAAAATACTGGAAACATGGCCAACTGGGATCACAGTATCATAGTAACACAGGAATCATGGCATCTATCTCATGCCGTATCACAATCATGTCATATCATAATCTATCATGGCAAGGATACATATGTCATATAGACAGACGTATATATAATATTTAAAACTGGAGCAGGTACGTGATCGGTCAAGAGGTGCTGAGGGTGGAGTGCAACCAGTAAGAACAATATGTACTTCCGTACATGCCTAAATGTACACACGTACAAGTGCCTCGGGATATTGGCCTCTGGCAAGGTCTACATGTATAATGTCGGCCCTACACGGCTCAAGGTCGTAGCGTGGGGCTATGATCACGTACTCAACTATCAGTTTTCCCATAACCCATATTCTAACATGTGAGAGATACGAGAACAGTAAAACATATGGGAAATACTGGGAGCAGTATAAGCATGGCAGGTACTGGGAGCAGTACAAAACATGTGAATACTCAGAGCCATAAAAAGCATAGTAAAATATGTGCTGAGAACCAGTAAGAAGCATGTGAAGATATGATAACTGTCCTAAGCATGGTAGGGACCAATTTAATGTAACATGTGAAGATATGACTTGCAGTTATTCAGAAAGCAGTATTTTAACAGGATTAATACATGTTCTAACATTAAAAGACAGTAAATGAGTGTGTAGATGTACTTGTCTCGAGCAAAACAAGAATACTAGTACGAAGATATAGATGCCTGGTGTCCTGTCAATAATGATATACAAACTTAGTTCTAAGCTATGTTCAAGATTACACTAGTGGTGAGATACGACTCCTAACTGGATACTAGCTAAGTGGGGACCTTGCATAAAAGTCTAATGTGGAGTGCCACTATACACAAACTAACTTCCTAGGATCTTTACACTAGTGTAGGGTGCGGTCCAATAAGACTAAAACACAAAACAACACAAAAAGTTGCAAGTCATAATTATTTAATAATTAAATCAAACTGTACACTAAGTTCCAATAATTTTAGAGATAGACAAAAAGTTCAAATATATATAAAACAAAGTACCAAAATAATCCTTGTTAATTATAGAAATTTATACTAATTTTTTTGGAATTTATAAACCTTCATAAATATTTATTAAAAATCAACAAACACATGTATCCTGAAAATGAGTTCTGTTTTCCCATTTTTATAAAATACCAAAAGTACTTATTAAATACTGGAAAAATTATAATAAATTATCTAAATTAACATAGTATTTAAATACAATTTTTCCAAGATTTTTACAGCAATTAAAATATATATAAAAATTCAAAACCAGAAAGTAACAATATCTGAAAAAATAATTAATTATAAATTAAGGATGATACATAAGCAAAAATCTACAGATGTTGTCGGATGATAAAATAAATATCACCAACGTGTCTAAAACGGTCAAATCAGCTAGGATAGCCTACCCATAAGTCCAATTTAGACACAGGGGCAAAACGGTAATTTCGGGTTAAAATGATGTCCGCCGTTGGACACACTTTGCACCGAAAAACGTGTCGGAATAGAAGTCTACAAAACCTAGCAAATTATATGCCCACGAATCCAGAATGATGATACGAACCCAACGGTATGTCCAAAATGGAATTCCGATGTGCCGATCTCAAAATGATACGTTGACGCGACACTTGGTATCCGGTTTACACGGAAATACGTGCCGGAGCAAATGTCTTCAAAACTCAGCAATTTATATGTCAACGAGTCCAGAATGACGATACGAACTCAACGGTATATCCGGAATTGGATTCCGATGAGCCGATCTCAAAGTGACCCGTTGACTCGAAAAGTGGGACCCGTTTTGCACCAAAATGCGTGCCAGGGTCCACGTTCTCCAAATCAAGCAAATTTTATATGAAAACATGCCAGAATGACTCCACGAGTCTACTGGTAGTGTCAGAAATTGAATCCGGAGTCCCGGGTTCAAAAATGTAATTTAACAAGTGTAAATTAAAGAATTCGGACGGCCCACTTTGGCGTCGAATTCGACCAACCGAACGTGCTTAAATGAAACGAAACCTAAAGGAGACAGAAAGAGGGTTATACCAGCTGCGCAAAGGAACTAGTAGTGTGCCAACCGGAGCTGCAACGACGAAGTTACGAACTGACGAAGTCGGCTCCACGAAACTGTCCAAAAATAGTTTAATTTAAAACGTCAACTTGGTGGCCAATTTTGAGGTATCAAATGACGAAATTAACGGACAAAAATTGACAGGAGTGAAGATGGATATACCGAGATTGCGACGGAGTAAAAAGTTCGCCGATCCAACGGTCGGATCTCCCAGAAAATTTGCGCGAAGTCGCTGCGACGGGGTCCCATTTCCGAGTTCAAAACTTGCGCGCGCCGACGGGATTTCCGTTCAAAACGCACGAATAGGCTATTCGGCGCGTCGGGGAAGATGGTGCGCGTCCGGGGAGGGTCGCCGGAGGCTTGCGCGGCCGGTGGGGGGTCGCCGGTGGCCTCGCGCGACGGCGGCGGCGTACGTCGGCGGCGGCGGTGGCCGTCGCTGCCGTCCATGCTGCTGCTGTTGCAGCTGTAAACGCGGCCGCTGCTGCTGCGCACGCGCGCGCGCTGCGGCAAGCGGCGCTGCTGACTGGCGGGGGTGCTCGGTTGTGATGGTGGTGGCCGTGGGTGTGTGTGTTGTGTGTTAACGTGAGGAGAGAGGGAGAGACTTGAGAGTGTTTGTGTGTGTGTGTTTATATGTGTAAGTGTGTAAATAAAAGGAGAGTGTGAGAATAGAGAGGGGGAGTGATATTTGAGAGAGGGAGTGATGGAGGTCGGCTGAAGGGGAGGAAAGTGTTCTTGTGATGGGAGAGGGTGAGGGGGTGAGGTGATGGTGTGTAATAAGAGAGAGAGAGAGGGTAATTTATATATATATATATATATATATATATATATATATATATATATATATAAAGTAGAGAGGAAGTGATATTTTCAAAATAAGAAAAAAAGAGAAAAATCAAGTGGGGTATTTGGACAGTCATGAAAGGGCAACGTGGAGCTTGGGTTCGGGTTCGGTCGAGCCGGGTCGGATCAAAATCGAACCGGGTGCAATAATTGAATTAAAATAGGATTTATAATCATGGGAAAATAAATAACATGCGGGGACTCAAATAAATAGGACACAAGTTTTATGTGGGTAGTAGGCTTCGTATGGGCCACGTTCATACTTTGGGTCGACTAGGTTGGATCAATATCGGATCCCGAAATTAAATTAGAAGATAAATCAGGTTTCACGGTAGAAAATAAATCGGCCTAAATTGACCCGGAAGTTGTGCGAAGAAAATAAAGCACAAAATAGAGTGTCTGAGTGGGACACGAAGGTCATGGGTGAAGAGCGTCTCGAGTAGATCATTCATGAGAAGTTGGTTCCGAGAAAACGACTGGTCTGGTGCTCATAAATTGAAAGTCATGGCGACGTACAAACGAAGATCAAAAATAAAAGTGGGAATAATTATTCAACGATTAATTGGTCTAAGTTGACCCGAAGTTGCGTGATACAAAAAGAGCACAAGGGAACGAGTTCAAGTGGGACACGATATATCAACAGGAAAATAATCTTGCCTACTTCAAAACCCATGAAGAGAGTTTACAGAGATTGGTATCCCTGACGCTCCAGAAGTCAAACTTACGTAAAGGCACATAAATGATCAAAACAATTAAAAAAATAAAATATTTATCGATAATAATTCATTCAGAAAAATAAAATAAATCCTGAAATTCAGGGGGCTTACACCTAGTTAGTTAAAGTAGTAAGCCGTAGCATCTGCTTGGCCGTGATTGATTGAATGAGGTATAGCCAGTCTAGTCATGTCTTGATCCAGTACAAGATTGCTCCCTGCCTTGATTTCTTGCATTATTATCTTGCCGATATATGGTGGGAAAGCAAGTTCTATTCAGACGAAGGGTTACAACCCCGGTCCTTGTTTGGTTTACGGGTTGTAACCTGGCTATCGGAATAGTTCCATGGTTATCTCGTCGTATATCACCCTGCCATATTTTCGTAATTTTTAATATTAGATTTTCTTGTGCTGATTGCTGACTTTTGTTCTTATTTCGTGGCCCCCTTGTGGCACTTGCTCTTTCTGGGGTTGACCCAGCTGGTTTTGTGTGGCCAGATTTCGGAGCAGCTCCCGAGGATCTACCAAGCTTCCAGGCCAATGGTGATAACTAGACGGAACCCGGGCCAAGAGTGGGTTTTCCTTTTTGTCTTGCCCACTTCATTGTAAAATTATTCTTTTGAGGCGTTTAGCCGACGAGCACCTGTTAGCTCGATGCACTTTTACTTATTGTCTGCCTACGGGCTGTAATTATGATTAACAAATCCTAGGGTTGATCATGTATGACTAAACTCTTGCTTGTCCTAACATTTTGTAACGACTAGCTTCATGATCAGCTGAATATGTAATATTTGGGATGCCTTATTATTGTATATTTAATGATCATACATTTTGCGACTTTACTTACTTGCTGTGATTGAGACACTAGGCTTGTTCATGACCATAAGAGACTGTTGGCTTGTAGTAAACCCTCATATATCTAGACAGCCGTGACCGTATATCGAGGTGGTTTCCATTTCAATATACGTAGCTGGCTATGTCTGCCCCCGCTCTCCAGTATTCTGGTTCTGGGGCGTGACATGGTTTAAGTGGTGGCCCATGCAGGTCTTGTCAATCAAGAAATGTGAGGGTTTACCGAATAGATGTCTCAATCAGTATTCGCCCTTGATCTCCGCCCGTATTTTCAAATCCCTAAAATTCTTGCCCTGATTACATGTTTGTATCGTTGATCTGTCCTGGTCCTTCCTTATTGTTTCCCTGTGTCGTCTTTCTCAGCGGCACTGTACCTGACCCTGCCGTTTAGCAAGGTGGAGCACGTCCCGTGGATCAGCAACAACCCGGAGATCAAGCCCAGCATTCTGGAGTAGCCTCCAGAGTTGTGCCTACTGGAGGAGAGTCACCAGTTCGGCCCGTCCAGCCCGTAGAGCCAGATGATGGTATCTTAGTAGGCCTCATCAGAACTTTGATAGCTTCCCAGGATCGTCGAAGCGACGCCCTGCACCAGACAGTTCAAGATGTTTTGACCCGAGGCGGACATCTAGGGAACCAGGCGGCGAACAGCTTCAAGCGATTGAACCCTCCTTTCTTCGACAGCACCGAGGATGCGATTGCCGCGGATGCATGGCTTCAGGATACCGAGGTGATTCTGGAAGCAGCTAGGACACCCGAGAATGAGAAAGTGGCGGTGGTACGCCTGCAGTTGTTGGACTTGGCTCGCAGTTGGTGGGCGGCACAAGCTATGGGATTAGTGGCACCCATTGCTTGGGCAGTGTTTAGAGAGAGATTCCAAACGAAGTATTTCGATGCTGTGGCTCGGTACGACCTGCAGACCAGATTTACCAACTTGAAGCAAGGGGGCAGAACAGTCGACAGTTATGCATCGGAGTTTTCTAGGCTCAGTAGGTTTGCCCCCACCTTGGTGGCGACCGAGTTTGATAGGGCCCAGCGGTTCCAGCAGGGACTGCATTTGGAGATCTTGTTGGCGGTTGAGCAGTTCAAGCACCAGACGTTCGATGCAGTCTTGAGAGCAGCTAGGAGGCATGAGTATACCTCCCAGAGGATCGTGGATAGGACCGGAGGTAGGAAGCGGTCCCACAGTCAGATGCACCAATCATCAGCTCCAGCCCCGGCAGCTAGGGGATTGACCATTAGAACTCTGAGGCGGGCGGCCTCAATAACGTCGGTTCAGCATTCGACCCCGACGTACCCGCAGCAGCAGAAGCAGAAGCAGACTTTCACGATGGGATGTTCTCATTGCGGGAAGCCAGGGCATGTGGTGGCAGACAGGGATTATGCCTGGCGTATGGAGCAGCAGATCATAGGATAGGGGCTTGCCCGAATAGGGGTGGTTCATCAGCATCCAACCCTTCTAGCTCTTCGGTGAGAGGATCGGCCCCAGTACCAGTTCAGCAGCAGCAGTATCAGTCTTCGAGGCCCTTGCCGCCTCAGCCTCAGGCATTCCAGCAACAACACCCCCAGCAGTATGCACAAGCCCAAGCTCAGACCCAGAATAGGCAGAGAGGTTTCCAGCAGAGGGGACCAGCAGCCAGAGGACAAGATCAGGCCATGATGATGGCTATGGAAGAAGAAGTTGCACCAGGTGAGGTTGTGGCAGGTACTATTCTCGTCAACTCCTCTCTAGCGTCTGTATTATTTGATTCTGGTGCATCGTATTCATTTATGTCTGCATGATTCACGACACGGATAGGATTGGAGCCCGAGTCATTATCAGTGAGGCTCAATATACTTACTGGTAATGGTCTTGTGGGAGTAGATCGAGTGTTTTCCTCGTGTCGGATCGTAGTTAGCGGTAGGGAGTTCCCCGCTATATTCATAGAGTTTCCTATGGCAGACTATGATGTAGTCCTAGGCATGGATTGGTTGAGGAACCAGTATGCTAGGATAGACTGCCATATTGGCAGAGTTGTCTTTAGTATCCCCGGCGAGCCAGAGTTTTCGTTTTCTAGAGGCACAGTGGAGCCGTCTTCCCCAGCATTGCGGATGGCAGTAGCAGCAGTGCAGTTACCCCGAATAGTTGAAGAGTTTCCAGATGTCTTTCTAGAGGAGATTCCAGAGATGCCGCCAGAGCGGAAGATTGAGTTCACTATAGACTTGATTCCCGGGACAGCACCAGTATCAGAGTGAGTCTACAGGATGGCACCTTCAGAGTTGGAGATTTTATACAAGATGATTGAAGAACTGAGGACCAAGGGATTCATCCGTGCGAGTGGATCGCCTTGGGGAGCCCCGATGCTTCTTATGAAAAAGAAGGATGGTACGTCCAGGCTATGTGTTGAT
Organism: Iris pallida; assembly: GCA_029216955.1. NCBI lineage: Eukaryota > Viridiplantae > Streptophyta > Magnoliopsida > Asparagales > Iridaceae > Iris > Iris pallida. The sequence continues at coordinate 23,769,011 of JANAVB010033219.1, read as the reverse complement.
TATCGTACCTTGAATTCGGTGACAATCAAGAACAGATACCCTCTTCCGAGGATAGATGACTTGTTTTATCAACTCAGAGGGGCTTCAGTGTTCTCGAAGATCGATTTGCGGTCGGGATACCACCAGATCAGAGTCAGAGAGCAGGACATCCCGAAGACAGCATTCAGATCGAGGTATGGACATTGGGAGTTCCTTGTTATGCCCTTTGGAGCGACCAATGCGCCGGCCGTATTCATGGACCTCATGAATTGCATTTTTATGCCTTACTTGGATTAATTTGTGATCGTGTTCCTAGATGACATCCTGGTCTACAGCAAAAGTGAAGCAGAGCATGAGCAACATCTCAGAGTCGTCCTCTAGACGCTTAGGGAGCATCAGTTGTACGCCAAGTTCAGTAAATGCGAGTTCTGGCTCGATCGTATTTCGTACTTGGGTCACATCATTACCCGAGGAGGAGTGGAAGTGGATCCCCAGAAGATTGTGGCTATCGAGTCATGGTCGGTACCCAGCTCAGTGGCAGAGGTTCGCAGCTTCCTTGGATTGGCCGGCTACTACCGGCGGTTCGTTTCAGATTTCGTAAGGATCTCAGCGCCGATGACCCAGTTGACCCGTAAGGATGTGCCATTTATTTGGACAGCAGAGTATCAGAAATCATTTGAGAAATTGAAGCGAGGTTTGATAACGGCTCCCATTCTCACCCTTCCAGATGGGACCGGAGGATTCACAGTTTATTGCGACGCTTCAGGCAGAGGATTGGGGTGTGTCTTGATGCAGCATAGGAAGGTAATATCTTATGCGTCACGTCAACTACGTGATCATGAGAAGAGTTACCCGGCCCACGACTTAGAATTGGCGGCGGAAGTATTTGCTTTGAAGTTGTGGAGACACTACTTGTACGGAGATAAAGTGGAGATCTTTACTGATCATAAGAGCCTGAAGTATATTTTCACCCAGAAGGACCTTAATATGCGGCAGAGAAGATGGCTCGAGCTACTAGTGGACTATGATGTGGATTTGCAGTATCATCCCGGGAAGGCTAACGTTGTAGCAGATGCATTGAGCAGGAGAGCCGAAGTTTATCTCCTGACGACGCAACCAGAATTATTGGCAGATCTTCAGAAGATGGGAATTGAAGTGGTTCTTCCAACCAGCATGGCATTGATGGCCAGCCTACAGGTTCAGTCCAGCATAATTGAGAGGATCCGGGTGGCGCAGTCAACTGATTCCAAGATCCAGCGACTCAGAGCAGAGTGTGAAACAGGAAGAAGGCCAAAGTTATGTATCCATAAAGACAGTACACTTCGGCACGACACTCGTCTTTGTGTACCCAGTGGAGATATCAGACGGAAAGTCATGGCAGAAGCCCATAGTTTTCAATATTCTATTCATCCGGGTGGTACGAAGATGTACCGTGATATTCGTCAGCATTTCTGGTGGAATGGCATGAAGAGGGAGATAGCCCGGTTTGTCTCTCGGTATTTGGTTTGCCAACAGGTTAAAGCTGAACATCAGAGGCCCGCTGGACTTCTTCAACCCTTACCGATCCCAGAATGGAAATGGGAACATATAACCATGGATTTCGCGACCGGATTGCCCAGATCTCCGGCCGGCAGAGATGCTATTTGGGTAATTGTGGACAGGCTTACCAAGGTGGCACACTTTCTCCCATTCAGAGTTGGATAGTCGACGGCGCAGTTAGCAGAGATGTATCTCAGGCAGATCGTCAGGCTTTACGGTGTGCCAGTCAGTATCAGTTCGGACAGGGATTCAAGATTCATATCACACTTTTGGCGTAGCTTGCAGAAGAGTTTGGGGACTCGCCTTCAGTTCAGCTCAACATATCACCCGCAGACGGATGGTCAATCAGAGCGCACAATCCAGACTCTTGAAGATATGTTGAGATCCTGTACCCTTGACTTCGGTGGTTCATGGGAGAATCATCTGCACCTGGTGGAATTCTCGTACAACAACAGTTATCAGGCCAGTATCCAGATGGCACCCTTCGAGGCTCTTTATGGCAGGAAGTACAGATCCCCGCTAGCATGGGACGATGTCAGGGAGAGGCAGATGCTCGGACCCGAATTGATTTTCCAGATGGTTGAAGTGGTCAGGAAGGTCAGAGATCACCTCCGAGTTGCCCAGGACCGCCAGCGCCATTGGGCCGATGCTCATCGGCGTCCCTTAGAATTTGCTGTCGGCGATCATGTATTTCTTAGGATCTCGCCTAACCGCGGCGTCATTCGCTTCGGCTTGCGGAGAAAGCTTAGTCCTAGGTATATAGGGCCGTTCGATATTCTAGAGCGAGTAGGAGATGTATCCTATCGTCTCGCTCTTCCGCCGTCACTAAGTGAGGTACATGATATATTCTATGTGTCCCAATTACGACGGTATATTCCGGACCCGAGCCACGTCCTAGACCATTCGGAATTGGTTGTTGGTACCAACCTTTCGTATGAGGAGAGGCCCGTGTCTATTTTGGACCGAAGGAAAAAGATACTCAAGGACAAGACTATTAAATTAGTCCGTGTTGCTTGGGGTCATCACTCTCTAGGTGAGTCAACGTGGGAGCGTGAGGACGACATCCGATCGCGATATCCCTACCTGTTTGACTCGTGAGGTATAATGTCTTTCTTATGCCTTACGTTTTCCCTTCCTTGCTTGCATTGTATGATTATATGATTGAACTGCTTAGTATAACTTGCCTGTGCTTAGTGTAGCTTGTCGTGGCAATCTCTAGCTCCTTGATTAAATTCCGAGGACGGAATTCTTTTAAGGTGGATAGAGTTGTCACCCTCATTTCCTGTATTTCTCGTATTTCATATTTATACTCGTATCTGGATTTTGGCATGTATTTTTATTTTTCTCAGCTTGTAGAATTTCGGTATTTCTCATATTTTGGGTTTTGGCATGGCCCGGTTTTAATTGGAATGGTTTGGTTTGGTTTGGTTTATTATGTATTGGATCACCTTAACATATGCTACACCCTCAACACACCACATCCCACCCTCTTTAAAACTCCACCAACATTTTTTCTCTCCTCATAACCACCATTTATTTCCTTCTTCTTCTTCTTCTCCTTCCTCTACACAACTCTCTCAACCCTAGGCAAGTGCATCTTGCCACTACATGAGAACCCTCTTTTATTTGTCCATTTGCTAGATTAGGATATGGTGATCAACATTAGGACTTGGTATTTTGTGATTTGGAGTCTCCATTGTTCTAGATCTAAGTTTTCCTATTTTCGGATTTTGCATGGTTTTGATCTATTTAAGTTGGATTTTATGGAGTTTTGATGTTTCCATGTGGTAGAGCATTCAGTTTCACCCAAGTTGGAACTTTGGAAATCCGGATATGGAGTTCGGATGGCCAAGTTATGATGCTGTGTAGCCTTGAGTTCAACCATGGTATTCTTGTTGTTTGGAGAAGACAGTGAGCAGTGTGCAGAGCTGATTAGCTTACGCACACTGAGCTGCGTGCGCTCTTTAGCGCAACGTACGCAGACTTGGGTACGCTTCCTGTTGGAAGCGTGTCCCTTGAGCGTGCGTGACTTTTCGCGTACGCTGCTCCCCTTGAGCGTGCGTGACTTTTCACGTACGCAGCTCCCCTGCGTGCGTGACTTTTTGCGTACGCTGCTCCCCTTGAGCGTGCGTGACTTTTCACGTACGCAGCTCCCCTGCGTGCATGACTTTCGCGTACGCTGCTCCCCTTGAGCGTGCGTGACTTTTCGTGTACGCAGCTCCCCTGCGTGCGTGACTTTCGTGTATGCAGCTCCCCTGCGTGCGTGACTTTTCGTGTACGCAGCTCCCCTGTGTGCGTGCCCTTGTGCGTACGCTGCTCCCCTGACCCCCTTACTTAACCATTGGCTCTTGGAGTTTTGGTCTTATTTCTTTAAGCTTGGCTCTTCTATAGCCCTGTATATTGATATTTTATTAGATATTTTACGCCCATTTTATATCCTTACATGATTTATCTTAATGCTGTTGCGACGGCTAATTAACTTGACTTGCCTTGACACCGTGGGTAGTTTTTTCTTGCTTGCTTGTTAAATCCACTTGTCCTGTCTTGCATCATGTCTAGGATAGGACTCCTGAGTACCACGGTCAGGAGTGCCTACTAAAATGGATTAAGGTTAATAACTAGAATAACACAGTAGTCATTAAGAGATGACACAGCTACAGGCAATCTCGTTACCTGGGCGCTCTTGGAATCTGTAGCCTGCCGTCGAGTAGGGCACATTTTCAGTATACCATCGCATGTTGCACCCTCTAAGTCACCTAAGGGTACATTTGTCTCCCGGGCGATGTACCCACCTGAATTCAACCCCTAACTTTCGACCTGGGTAACCTGGATGGTCTGCAGGGCTTGTGGCTGTGGAATCATCTCACTGCATCTTGTTAGTAATTAGGCCTGTGATAACCCTAGTTAGTTAAAGTAGTAAGCCGTAGCATCTGCTTGGCCTTGATAGATTGAATGAGGTATAGCCAGTCTAGTCATGTCTTAATCCAGTACAAGATTGCTCCCTGCCTTGATTTCTTGCATTATTATCTTGTCGATATATGGTGGGAAACCAAGTTCTGTTCAGACGAAGGGTTACAACCCCGGTCCTTGTTTGGTTTGCGGGTTGTAACCTGGCTATCGAAATAGTTCTATGGTTATCTCGTCGTATATCACCCTGCCATGTTTTCGTAATTTTAATTTTTAATATTAGATTTTCTTGTGCTGATTGTTGGCTTTTGTTCTTATTTCGTGGCCCCCTTGTGGCACTTGCTCTTTCTGGGGTTGACCCAGCTGGTTTTGTGTGGCCAGATTTCGGAGCAGCTCCCGAGGATCTACCAAGCTTCCAGCCCAATGGTGACAACTAGACGGAACCCGGGCCAAGAGTGGATTTTCTTTTTTGTCTTGCCCACTTCATTGTAAAATTATTCTTTTGAGGCGTTTAGCCGACGAGCACCTGTTAGCTCGATGCACTTTTATTTACTGTCTGCCTACGGGCTGTAATCATGATTAACAAATCCTAGGGTTGATCATGTATGACTAAACTCTTGCTAGTCCTAACATTTTGTAACGACTAGCTTCATGATCAGCTGAATATGTAATATTTGGGACGCCTTATTATTGTATATTTAATGATCATACATTTTGTGACTTTACTTACTTGCTGTGATTGAGACACTAGGCTTGTTCATGACCATAAGAGACTGTTGGCTTGTAGTAAATCCTCATATATCTAGACAGCCGTGACCGTATATCGAGGTGGTTTCCATTTCAATATACGTAGCTGGCTATGTCTGCCCCCGCTCTCCAGTATTCTGGTTCTGGGACGTGACATGCCCCCGCTCTCCACTGTGCTAGGTACCGGCCATGTTTCAATGGCCACGATCTTCTGGGGATCTACCTCCACTCCTCCTCTGGTGATGATATGACCCAAGTACGAAATACGATCGAGCCAGAACTCGCATTTACTGAACTTGGCATACAACTGGTGCTCCCTGAGAATCTGGAGGACGATTCTGAGATGCTGCTCATGCTCCGCCTCACTCTTACTGTAGATCCGGATGTCATCCAGAAACACAATCACGAACTGATCCAAATAAGGCATAAAGATACGATTCATGAGATCCATGAATACTGCCGGCGTATTGGTTGCTCCAAATGGCATCACAAGGAACTCCCAATGTCCATATCTTGATCTAAAGCTGTCTTCGGGATGTCCTGCTTTCTGACTCTGATCTGATGGTATCCTGACCGCAAGTCGATCTTCGAGAATACTGCTGCCCCCTTGAGTTGATCAAACAAGTCATCTATCCTCGGAAGAGGGTATCTGTTCTTGATTGTCACTGAGTTCAAGGTACGATAATCTATACATAATCTGGACGTACCATCCTTCTTTTTCACAAGAAGCATCGGGGCTCCCCAAGGTGATCCACTAGCACGAATGAATCCCTTGGTTCTGAGTTCTACAATCATCTTGTACAATATCTCTAGCTCTGACGGTGCCATCATGTAGACTCTCTCTGACACTGGGGCTGTCCCAGGAATCAAGTCGATGGTAAACTCGATCTCTCGCTCTGGCAGCATCCCTGGAAGCTCTTTTAGGAAAACATCTGGAAACTCTTTGACTATCCGAGGTAACTGTACTACTGCTACTGCCATCCGCAACACTGGAGAAGAAGGTTCAACTTCGCCTCGGAAGAAGGAAAACTCCGACTCGCCTGGAATGGTAAAAATAATCCTACCAATGTGGCAGTCTATCCTAGCATACTGGTCCCTCAACCAATCCATCCCTAAGACCACATCATAATCGGCCATCGAGAACTCTATCAATCTAGCGGGGAATTCTCTACCGCTAACTACGATCCGACACGAAGAAAATACTCTATCTACTCCCACAAGTCCGTTACCAGTAAGTATATTGAGCCTTACTGATAATGACTCAAGCTCCAGTCCTACCCGTGTCGCGAATCGTGCAGACATAAATGAATGCGAGGCACTAAAATCAAATAATACTGAAGTTGGAAAGGTGTTGACGAGAATAGTACCTGCCACTACCTCTCCTGGTGCTAATCCTTCCTCTCCCATGGTCAAAGCTAGCACTTCACCATGTGCTCTGGATTCGGGTCCCCTCTGCTGAAAATTTCTCTGCCTGCTCTGGATCAGGGCTTGGGCATGGGCATACTGTTGCGGTCTCTGCTGCTGGAATGTCTGGGCGTGCGTCGGCAATGGCCTCGGGAACGGGTACTGCAGCTGCTGCTGCTGTTGGACTGGTGCTGGTCCTCTAACTGAAGGACTAGAGAAGGCCGATGAACTTCCCCTGTTCGGGCAGTTCCCAATCCTGTGGTCTGGGGTACCACAAACCAAGCACAAATCCTGTGCTCTGCGACACTCTGATACCACATGCCCTGGCTTTCCGCAGACTGCGGAAGACTGCTTCTGCTTCTGCTACTGAGGGTGCATCGGGGTGGAATGCTGGACCGACGTCACTGAAGCCGCCCGCCTCGGAGCTCCAATGGTCAAAACCCTGGCTGCTGAGGCTGGTGCTGATGACTGATTTATTTGACCATGAGATCGCTTTCGACCTCCGGTCCTATCCACGATCCTCTGGGAGGTATACTCATGCCTACGGGCTGCTCTCAACACTGCATCAAAAGTCTAATGCTCAAACTGCTCTACCGCCAATAAAATCTTTAGGTGGAGCCCCTGCTGGAACCGGTGGGCTCTATCGAACTCGGTCGCCAGCAAGGTGGGAGCAAACCGACTAAGCCTGGAGAACTCGGCCGCATATTCATCGACCGTCCTGTCCATCTGCTTCAGATTGGTGAACCTCGTCTGTAGATCATACCGAGCTACAGCATCAAAATACTTGGTCTGGAATCTCTCCCTGAATACTGCCCATGAAATAGGGGCCACTAATCCATCGACCTGCGCTGCCCACCAGCTACGGGCAAGATCTAGTAACTATATACGCACTATGGCCACCTTCTCGTTCTCTGGAGTTCTGGCTGCTTCTAGAATCACCTCTGTGTCCTGAAGCCATGCATCTGCAGCGATCGTATCTTCACTACCGTCGAAGAAGGGAGGCTTCAAGCGCTTGAAGCTGTTGGCCGCGCTATTACCCTGATGACCTCCTCTGGTCAAAGCATGTCACCCCCAGTTTTAAGAAACAGAGATATTTTTGTCATTTTTTATTTTAGAATATTTTTGAAATTATTTATTATTTATAATATTATTTTGGGGTTATTTGAGTCGGGTTCGAATTTCAGCTCAATCCGACTTGAAACGGGAACCCGGGGGTAGTGTTGTCTCTAGTGGGACCCACACACTAGTTAGTCATGGCCCACATGATATTTATTTTAGTTAGTGGTTAGACTAATTATTTCATGGTAGGATTAGTTAGATTAGTATTTAGAAATGACTAAACTAGCCCCGACTTAAAACCCCTTTCCAATGTATTAACAAATGGAGTAATATAGGGGTATTTTAGGCATCCCACAATGGACAAATAGCCCCCTTTATGGCCGGCCACTAGGAGAGGATAGACTCCATCATTCATCATTATCCCCTCTTCCATTCTCTCTCTTGTTCTTCCCCAAATTGATTTAGAGAGCAATCCCTAGCTATTTCTCCACCAAATCCTTTCATTTTTCCATCCCACCTTCTTCTTTCCTTCTCCATACAAGCCAAGGAAGAAGATACCCAAGTTTGAGAGGATTCGGAGCTCGTTCGTGTCCGTTTGGGATTCCTACGTGTCGGTGTCGCTTCAGAAAGGCTTTTCTTCGATTCGATCTACCGGGAGGTATAAATCCCTTCTCCTATTCATTCCCTCATGCATATAGGTCTATTTTGAACCCATAGGAATGACCCCCATGGTTGTGTCTCTATTTGTGTCCATTTCGTGTCCATTTGGAGACTTTTAGGTGTGTCCTATGTGTAGGATCGGGTCCTAGTGGAAAAACCCCTATTTGGACACATGTAGATTTATTAGATATTGATTTTTGTTGTTTTAATATTTATTCTCAGATTTCTAGGTGTGTAGAGATGTGTTTTCCTAAGTATCATATTGTATCATATTATCTAATCTATATATAAATATATGTGGCTTATATATATATCATTCTATATATATATATATATATATATATATATATATATATATATATATATATATATATATATATATATATATATATATATATATTGTGGTTTATATATATATGTATATATATATTATGGTGTATGGTGTGATTTTGTGTTTGGTATGGGGGCATATGGGGTTCGGCCAAGGGGAATTTGGATGAGTGTTTTTGTTAGTATAGAAAGGGAAGAATGGATTGGGGTGTAGATGTGTGTGGTTTGGAGAGTTTGATGAGAGTTTGTATGTGGAGTGATGTGGTATGGAGAGTGGAGTATTGGTGTTAGAAGGGGGAACCCAGCTGTAAAACAGCAGCTATTTGCTGTTTTCAACCCCCTTGATTGCTATCCCATTGACCACATAACAGCCCATATAAACTGTCATTAACCTCCTTGTTAGCAGTCCAATATTAGCCTTGATGGCTGTCCTTCACAGCCCCAACATTCACCACCATTAACCCTCTTTAGTTGGCTGTCCCCTTGCTCCCCAAAACCTGCCTTTTACTGCCTCAAGGTTAGTCCACAAACTCACCACGGTTGTCCCAAATATCATCCAAAATCAGCCCTTCATTCAGTCCATACACCACCCCAAACTCAGTCTTTGTTGGCTGTCCATAAACCTCCCACAAAACAGTCCACACAAACCTAAATTCCTGTCTTAACAAAGCCCCCTATAACCAGCTATATGCTGTCCCCTTGCTTCAAATTCCAGCCCAATACATGTCCATAAAACCTGTCCTAAACACCACAAAATACAGTCCTCTAACAGCCCTTTGTTGTCCTATATGTGGCTGTCCCCAACACTCCTAAACCCACTCCATTGCTACCACATTTAGCCCCCACAACCACCCTAAATATTCAGTCCCTAACCACCCTAAAATCAGTCCTATCTTGCTTCACAAATCAGTCCACTTGTGAGCATTTGTGTGTGAGTTTGTGTGTGTGTTATGAGCCTAGGTGTGTGTGTGTGTGTGTGTGTATGTGAGCCTATATATGTATTTGTGTGTGCCTATAGATTAGCCTATATCTAAATCTATAGGAAAGCCTATATGAGTGTGGTATCATGAGTGTTGTGTGTGAGTGAGTGTTAGGGAGATGTGAGAGTGATATGTGATATTAGTAAGGTAATGGGTAGGGTAAACCAATACATGTGTTCTAAGATAGATTAGATACCTAAGAAACCTCTGTATCTTGGTAGGTAACCCTTAGATAGGATAGTATATAGCTACCCTAAGGAGCCTAGGCTAGTATCTTGGGTATTAGCGGGGTTTCCTTTGTATTGGACAAGGTATCGGGATTTACCTTGGTAAGCTAATATAGGTTTTACCTAGAACTAAGGAATTTGAGTTTAGAGTCTAAGACATGGTTAGAACTTGGTTCCTTTGGTTGGTAATGATCAAATATAGTGCTCCTAGACTAGTTTTGACGTCGGTTGACCATTTTGACCAAAAGTCAACAAAAGTCAACCGAGAGTCAAACTTAGCCTTTAAGCGACTAGATTTGACCGAAACCAAACCAGAGTTGTCCAGTTGACTGAAAGTCAACAGTTGGTCAACATTAGACTAGTTTGACCTAGAGTTGACTCGGTGTTGACCAGAGTTGACCAAAGTTGACTTTTTGACCAAAAGTCAACTGTAAGTCAACTTTTGACCCCGTTTGACCTAGTTTGACTTGGATTGACTCCCAGTGACCTGGTATGATCCAGTATGACTTAGTATGACTTTGACCTAGATTCATATAGAATGCATTGTAATGCATCTTATTATCATTTTAGACATGTAGTGACTTGTACTGTTCTGATAGGAGGCAGATACCACTCCTCAGGCAGTAGTTTTCTTTCGGACATTCAGGAGATCAGGCGAGTACATTCTCTGACCGTTTCATACTTCTCTGGATTTACATTCTTGCTCTAGATTACTATACTAGATGCTGACACGATTGTTATCACGGATTGGTACTATATGGATCTTCTTTTGAGATGTTATCCCCTTGTATTCACTAAATACATATTGTGATGTGCATTTCACTTACATATTGTATTTATTAAATACCCTTATCCTTGTATACTCATTGTGCATATTGTACTCTCATTATCACATGAGTCCCATGGATAGACCATTGTACGACTATTGTATAACATTGTACATCTATTGTATAACATTGTACACTATTGTATAAGATAACCTAACTGGAGTGGATCCTTGTGTATTGATTGGGGAGGGGGAGTAGAATTGGTTATGTAATCAAATTCTATTGTACAATATTGTATAACTATTGTATATGTCTATTGTGCACTCACGTATAATGGAGTTACCATTGCATTGTCCTAAACCGTTTACATAACCATATTGTACTCTAAATCACATATTGCTTACAGTTCTTACTTATCATATATAGATATTTCCTATTATCAAATCTCTGATGTTTTTCATATACATTCTTCTTCAGCGTTTCCTGTATCTTACTCTATTGTATGCTTTATATTTTCTAACTTGATATGAACTGCGTGAGATGTATTGTGCTCGCTCCTGTCCTGACTGGACCTGTTGAAAATATTACAGAGGATGAGGATGAGGCCTGCGTAGACACCTACTATGGGACAGCTGTAGATGACTCTTGTGACCCAGATTTCTAGTCGGATCCACTAGCTATAGAGACTGAGGCTCCCTAGTCTAGGTTTTACTATTTCTGTCATTTGTGATCTGGATTGTATATATTCTTTCATATTCAGTAGTTGAGACTTGTATTTCTGGATGTTTGCTGAGATGTTATCTTAGACACTTAGACTCTCTGGTTGTATGTATGTGGACTCTTTTATTTCATTATTTATCTATCTATCTTTCTCTCTTATCATTCTGCCTTAGATGTGATCGAGACTGTATATTGCTATGTCACCTATTCGGAGTATATATACTGTACAGGTACCTTTATATTGTTAGATGATTGACCTAGGACAGCGTTCTACCGCCGACACTGCGGCGTAGGCTGGGCGTTGTTACGTTCTCGTACCCTCACAGTGGGTGCGGGTCGTGACACGTTTTAGTGGTGGCCCATGCAGGTCGAGTTTATGTAGTGGTATTCGAACTAGAGTATCACTACAGCCTGTAGTAGGATTAGAATATTTTGAAGGTACTCAATCACATTAGGAAAAACTTTTATTTAATTCATACCATCTCAGTTCTTGCTGATATTGTTCCCTTTGAATATAATTGTCCTCCTTTGTTATTTCGACTCATTCTCCGCAATTGTTTCTTTTGATCTGTCTCCAGGATGGTTGAGACAAGATCACATCGCCAGGGCCAGGGAGACGCCGATGAGAGGTCTGCCACCTCTCATACTCAGCAGCCAGCCCCTGGTACCGCAGCCCTAGTCATGGCAGCTGGGGTAGGCATTTCAGCTGCGTTCGGAGGAGCCCCTCCACCAGCAGCAGGGGGTATGCCTCCACCAGTTCGGAGGCAGGACCCAGTCATCCCAGAGGTGCCTTTCCAGCAGCCGCCGCCTACAGGATACGTGGACGCGGCACAGATGTTCGCCTACTTTAGCAGTTTATTAAGGTGCAGCAGGACCGGCAGGCCAGGAGCATAGAGTTGGCCCTTACGACAGTCGCAGCTCGACCAGCAGTCCAGCAGCCGAAGACACCTGGGATAGAGCAGTTCCAGAAGATGAGCCCCCAGAGACTTCCTGGGGACGGGGGGAGATTTTATATGCTGACGAGTGGATCGAGCATATAGAGGAGATCTTTCGCCTGGTCCGGACAACGGCAGATCTCCAGATAGAGGCAGCAGCTAGCCGGATGCGAGATCTTGCTCGCACCTAGTATCAGTCAGACCCAGGGTGGGGGTAGCTGGACAGACCTGGGAGGAGTTCAAGGGCTTCTCAAGAAGAAGTTCTTTCCAGATGCAGCGCTCCGAGCCATGGAGTCGCAGTTTGAGAGCTTAGTTCAGGGGAGCCTGTCAGTAAAGGAGTACGCTGGAGAGTTCGGCCGCCTCGGCAGATTCGTAGAGGGCTTGAGCGAGACGGCGAAGGCCCAGAGGTTCTGAAAGGGTCTGGTCAAAGAAGTCAAGTCCTTGACCAAGGGCAACAGGAATGCCACTTTCGAGAAGATTTTGACGGGAGCTTTATTGGCTGAGGACGATCTTGAGCTGAAGCTCAAGAGGGGCGAGACACTGTCGGAGCCAGTAGCAGCGGAGGCCAGGCCAAGAGGCCTCATATATAGATTCAGCAGCAGTATCAGCAGCCGATGATCCACTTCCAGCAGCAGCAGAGGCCTGTTCAGCATCAGGGACAGACAGGTACTGTATCAGTAGAACAATGTGTGCAACTTCTGCAAGAAGCAAGGCCATGGGTGGGACGACTGTAGAAAGAGGCTGGGCATGTGTTTACTTTACGGTTCGGCGGAGCATCAGTGTAGAGAGTGTCCCAAGAACCCGACACCATTGGCTCAGGTAGCACAGGAGCTAGGGATCCGGCAGGGCAGCAGAGGGGACCACCAATGCAGACTCAGCAGCAGAGGTTCGTACAGCATCAGCAACAGGCCTGGAGAGGCCAGCCAGGGCGAGCTTTCGTCATGACAGCCGAGGATGCTCAGGCAGTAGGAGAGGTGCTTGCAGGTTCTGATCTTCTCGATTCTATTTCCACCTTGCCTCATTATACCTATCTTGAAATTCAATTCCATCTATTCCTATCTGTTTCCTCATTGTTGATAAGTTTTGACCTGGTGTTCCATTATGATTTAATTTTCTTGAGATAAGTCGTATGGGCTAGGTCGCCTCGATTATGAGATTTTAGAATCCTCTAGGGTCATGCTAGCAGACATAGTGAGGACATATAGTCGGACTATGGACGTATTTTTCGGGTGTGAGAATTTAAGGTTTTCGCTGCCAAGCATGCGGCAATGCAAAAATTTTAAGTACCATAATTCTAGAGGTATGTACCGTAGTTGAGGACTCTGTGATTATCGTAGCCTTGCTCACTGGCATGACGGAGATTCTGAGTATCATGATATTGGACAGACACATACGATTATCGATTTGCATAATTTTCTGTGTTTACTTTGTTTTAATTTTTGAGGATGATTCTTTTAAGGTGGATAGACTTATAGTACCCAGTTTCTATTTAAGAGAAATTTTAAATTTTATAATTTTAGTCATTTAATTCATGATTTAATTTTTGAGATTTTAATTATTTTAAATTTTAAGCCATGACTTGTGATTTTGATATTTTATTGTTTGGTTTTAATTTCGAGGATGAAATTTTTAAGGTGGATAGATTTGTCACCCCTAGTTTTCAGAAACAGAGGTATTTTTCTCATTTTTTATTTTAGAATATTTTTGAAATTATTTATTTATTTATAATATTATTTTGGGGTTATTTGAGTCGGGTTCGAATTTCAGCTCAATTCGACTTGAAACGGGGATCTGGGGGTAGTGTTGACTCTAGTGGGACCCACACACTAGTTAGCTATGGCCCACATGACATTTATTTTAGTTAGTGGTTAGACTAATTATTTTATGGTAGGAATAGTTAGATTAGTATTTTAGAAATGACTAAACTAGCCCCGACTTAAAATCCCTTTCCAATGTATTAACAAATAGAGTAGTGTTGGGGTATTTTAGGCATCCCACAATGGACAAATAGCCCCCTCTATGGCCGGCCACTAGGAGAGGATAGACTCCATCATTCATTATCCCCTCTTCTATTCTCTCTTTGTTCTTCCCCAAATTAATTTAGAGAGCAATCCCTAGCTATTTCTCCACCAAATCCTTTCATTTTTCCATCCCACCTTCTTCTTTCCTTCTCCATACAAGCCAAGGAAGAAGCTACCCAAGTTTGAGAGGATTCGGAGCTCGTTCGTGTCCGTTTGGGATTCCTACGTGTCGGTGTCGCTTCGGGAAGGTTTTTCTTCGATTCGATCTACCGGAAGGTATAAATCCCTTCTCCTTTTCATTCCCTCATGCATATAAGTCTATTTTGAACCCATAGGAATGACCCCTATGGTTGTGTCTCCATTTGTGTCCATTTCGTGTCCATTTGGAGACTTTTAGGTGTGTCTTATGTGTAGGATCGTGTCCTAGTGGGAAACCCCTATTTGGACACATGTAGTTTTATTAGATATTGATTTATTGTTGTTTTAATATTTATTCTCATATTTATAGGTGTGTAGAGATGTGTTTTCTTAAGTATCATATTGTATCATATTATCTAATCTATATAAATATGTGGCTTATATATATCATTCTATATATATATATATATATAATATATTAATATATATATATATATATATATATATATATTATATATATAATTATATATATTTTATATATATATATATAATATATAAAATATATATATATATATATATTATATATATATATATATATATATTATATATTTTATATATAAATATAAATATATATATATATATATATAAAATATATATATATATATATATATATATATATATATATATATACATATTATGGTTTATATATATGTATATATATATATTATGGTGTATGGTGTGATTTTGTGTTTGGTATGGGGGCATATGGGGTTCGGCCAAGGAGAATTTGGATGAGTGTTTGTGTTAGTATAGAAAGGGAAGAATGGATTGGTGTGTAGATGTGTGTGTTTGGAGAGTTTAATGAGAGTTTGTATGTGGAGTGATGTGGTATGGAGAGTGGAGTATGGTGTTAGAAGGGGGGAACCCAGCTGCAAAATAGCAGCTATTTGCTGTTTTCAACCCCCTTGATTGATGTGCAATTGACCATAACAGCCCATATAAACTGTCATTAACCCCCTTGTTAGCAGTCCAATATTAGCCTTGATGGCTGTCCTTCACAGCCCCAACATTCACCACCATTAACCCTCTTTAGTTGGCTGTCCCCTTGCTCTCCAAAACATTCTTTTACTGCCTCAAGATCAGTCCACAAACTCACCATGGCTGTCCCAAATATCATCCAAAATCAGCCCTTCATTCAGTCCATACACCACCCCAAACTCAGTCTTTGTTGGCTGTCCATAAACCCCCACAAAACAGTCCACACAAGCCTAAATTCATGTCTTAACAAAGCCCCCTATAACCAGCTATATGTTGTCCCCCTTGCTTCAAATTCCAGCCCAATACATGTCCATAAAACCTGTCCTAAACACCACAAAATACAGTCCTCTAACAGCCCTTTGTTGTCCTATATGTGGCTGTCCCCAACACTCCTAAACCCACTCCATTACTACCACATTTAGCCCCCATAACCACCCTAAATATTCAGTCCCTAACCACCCTAAAATCAGTCCTATCTTGCTTCACAAATCAGTCCACTTGTGAGCATTTGTGTGGTTTGTGTGTGTGTTATGAGCCTATGTGTGGTGTGTGTGTGTGTGTATGTGAGCCTATATATGTATTTGTGTGCCTATAGGTTAGCCTATATCTAAACCTATAGGAAAGCCTATATGAGTGTGGTATCATGAGTGTTGTGTGTGAGTGAGTGTTAGGGAGATGTGAGAGTGATATGTGATATTGGTAAGGTAATGGGTAGGGTAAACCAATACATGTGTTATAAGATAGATTAGATACCTAAGAAACCTCTGTATCTTGGTAGGTAACCCTTAGATAGGATAGTATATAGATACCCTAAGGAGCCTAGGCTAGTATCTTGGGTATTAGCGGGATTTTCTTTGTATTGGACAAGGTATCGGGATTTACCTTGGTAAGGTAATATAGGTTTTACCTAGAACTAAGGTATTTGAGTTTAGAGTCTAAGACATGGTTAGAACTTGGTTCCCTTGGTTGGTAATAATCAAATATAGTGCTCCTAGACTAGTTTTGACGTCGGTTGACCATTTTGACCAAAAGTCAACAAAAGTCAACCGAGAGTCAAACTTAGCCTTTAAGCGACTAGATTTGACCGAAACCAAACCAGAGTTGACCAGTTGACTGAAAGTCAATAGTTGGTCAACATTAGACTAGTTTGACCTAGAGTTGACTTAGTGTTGAACAGAGTTGACCAGAGTTGACTTTTTGACCAAAAGTCAATTGTAAGTCAACCTTTGACCCCTTTGACCTAGTTTGACTTGGATTGACTCCCAGTGACCTGGTATGATCCAGTATGACCTAGTATGACTTAGGTTTGACCTAGATTGACCTAGATTTATATAGAATGCATTGTAATGTATCTTATTATCATTTTAGACATGTAGTGACTTGTACTGTTCTGATAGGAGGCAGACCCACTCCTCAGGCAGTAGTTTTCTTACGGACATTCAGGAGATCAGGCGAGTACATTCTCTGACCGTTTCATACTTGTCTGAATTTACATTCTTGCTCTAGATTACTATACTTGATGCTGACACGATTGTTATCACGGATTGGTACTATATGAATCTTCTTTTGAGATGTTATCCCCTTGTATTCACTAAATACATATTGTGATGTGCGTTTCACTTACATATTGTATTTATTGAATACCCTTATCCTTGTATACTCATTGTGCATATTGTACTCTCATTATCAGATGAGTCCCATGGATAGACCATTGTACAACTATTGTACAACATTGTACATCTATTGTATAACATTGTACACTATTGTATAAGATAACGTAACTGGAGTGGATCCTTGTGTATCGATTGGGGAGGGGAGTAGAATTGGTTATGTAATCAAATCCTATTGTACAATATTGTATAACTATTGTATAGTCTATTGTGCACTCACGTACAATGGAGTTACCATTGCATTGTCCTAAACCGTTTACATAACCATATTGTACTCTAAATCACATATTGCTTACAGATCTTACTTATCATATACAGATATTTTCTATTATCAAACTCTGTTGTTTTTTATACATTCTTCTTTCAGCGTTTCCTGTATCTTACTCTATTGCATGCTTTATATTTTCTAACTTGATATGAACTGCGTGAGATATATTGTGCTCGCTCCTGTCCTGACTGGACCTATTGAAAAATTATATAGGATGAGGATGAGGCCTGCGTAGACACACTATAGGACAGCTGTAGATGACTCTTGTGACCCAGATTTCCAGTCGGATCCACTAGCTATAGAGACTGAGGCTCCCTAGTCTAGGTTTTACTATTTCTGTCATTTGAGATCTGGATTGTATATATTCTTTCATATTCAGTAGTTGAGACTTGTATTTCTGGATGTTTGCTGAGATGTTATCTTAGACACTTAGACTCTCTGGTTGTATTTATGTGGACTCTTTTATTTCAGTATTTATCTATCTATCTTTTCTCTTATCATTCTGCCTTAGATGTGATTGAGACTGTATATTGCTATGTCACCTCCATTCGGAGTGTATATACTGTACAGGTACCTTTATATTGTTAGATGATTGACCTAGGACAGCGTTCTACCGCCGATACTGCGGCGTAGGCTAGGCGTTATTACGTTCTCGTACCCTCACAGTGGGTGCGGGTCGTGACAAAGCATCTGCCACCGCCTGGTGCAAGGCATCTCCGCGACGATCCTGGGAAGCTAATAGAGACCTGATGAGACCCACCAAAGTGCCATCATCAGGCTCTGCAGCTGGACGGCTGAATTGATGGTTCTCCTCCGGTAGGCACGACTCTGGAGGCTACTCCTGAATGTTGGGCTTGATCTCCAGGTTACGGCTGGTCCACTGGAGGTGCTCCGCCTTGCTGATCGACAGGTCCAGGAACAATACCGCTGAAGAAGACGACATAGGGAACAATAAGGAAGGACCAGGACAGATCAACGATACAAGCATGTGATCAGGCCAAGATTCTCAGGGATTTGAAGATACGAGCAGAGGTCTAGGGCGAATACTGATTGAGACATCTATCCGGTAAAACCTCACATATCTTGATTTACAAGACCTGCATGGGCCACCACTAAAACCATGTAACGCCCCAGAACCAGAATACTGGAGAGCGGGGGCGTACATAGCCAGCTATGTATATGAAGTGCAACCCACCTCGCTATACGGTCACGACTGTCTAGATACATGAGGGTTTAACTACAAGCCAACAGTCTCCTATGGTCATGAACAAGCCTATTGTCTCAATCTCAAGCAAGCAATAATAGTTACAAGATGTCAGAACACCAAATATATAATAGCAAGGCATCTCATACATTACATATTGGATGATCATGAAGCTAGTCATTATAAAATGTCAGGACTAGCAAGAGTTTAGTCATACATGATCAACCCTAGGATATGTTAATCATATTGCAGCCCGTAGGCAGACAGTAAATAAAGGTGCAATACGAGCTAACACGTGCTCGCCGGCTAAACGCCTCAAAAGATTTTACAATAAAGTGGGAGAACAAAAGAAACCCACTCGTTGCCAGGGTTACGCCTGGTGGTCACCATCTGGCTGGAAGACAGGTGGATCCTCTGGTGCTGCTCCGATATCTGGCCACACAAAACCAGCTGGGTCAGACTCCAGAAAGAGCAAGTGCCACAAAGGAGGCTTCACTTAGGAACTAAAACTAGTATATCACAATAGAATATTAAAGATAAATAATAAATAAAGAACTGATAGATATAACAACAGTAAACTGAGTACGAAGAACCCATTCAAGTAGCCAGGTCACAACCCTTAAACCAAACAAGGACCGGGGTTGCAGCCCTTCACCTGAATAGAAACTCGTCTCAAATACTATTGATACAGTGAAGACAATAACGAAGAGAGGACACAGAACTGCTCCGGGAGCCAAGTTACAACCCTTAAACCAAACAAGGACCGGGGTTGTAACCCTTCGCCTGAACAAAACTGGACCCCAGATCTTTATTGCTAAGGCCAGCATAATTAATCATGGTATTAAGGTAAGGTAAAATAGGACAAACATGGCATGGGATTGCAATAAGACAATAAACGAAGAGAGGACACAGAACTGCTCCGGAAGCCATGTTACAACCCTTAAACCAAACAAGGACCGGGGTTGTAATCCTTCGCCTGAACAGAATTGGACCCCCGATCGTTATTGTTAAGGCAAGCATTAATAATCATGCCATGTCACGATCTTGCACAGGATCAGGATAAGACTAAGCTGGAATAAACTCTATCCAATCAATCACGGCCAATCAAGAGTACGGCTTGATACTTTTAACTAATTAGGGTTATCACAGGCCTAGTTACTAGCAAGATGCAATGAGATTATCCCAACAGCCACAAGTCCTGCAGACCATCCAGGTTATCCGGGTCGAATGTCCTGTTTATGAAGAATGCAACACGTGACGTGTGCTGGAAATGTGCCCTAATCGTCGGTAGGCTACAAGTCCACTTAAGCGCCCAGATAACGGGATTGTCTGTAGCTGGGAAATCTCTTCATGACTACTGGATTATTCTAGTTATTAGCCTTAGTTGAATTCAGTATGTACCCCTGACCGTGGTACTCAGGGATTTCCATCCTAGACATGATGCAAGACAGTACCAGTTTATTTATACAAACACAATCGCCTACGATGTCCAGATCTTTCATACTTGTCATGTCAGGCCAGCTGTCGTAACAGCATGTCGAGATATATCATGTCAGTTTACTTGTCAAGAGTGCATCACAGCGGGCCACTATCGTGTTCTATTCTTACATTATTATGAATGAGAGAAACTTGTATAAAATAACTAGTAACATATTTTTGATGCCAAGGAAAAGATCTACAACTTTTACGTTGAGAGTTGGAAGAAATTTGAGCCACAATTCGGTCAAGTAGGACATATAACAGTTAGAAATAGCCAAAATAGGCATTATACGGCCTATTCTACGACACCATATGCGGCCAACTGCGACATGCGGCTTATGCGGCCCAACTGCGATACCATTTGTGGCCAACTGCGACATGTGCCTTATGCGGCTCATTCGCGACATCATATGCGGCCAACTGCGACATGCGGCTTATACGGCTCAACTGCGACACCATATGCGGCCAACTGCGACATGCGGCTTATGCGGCTCAACTGCGACATGCCGACAGATGAACATAGAAATGACCAAAAAAACTTTTGGCCATAACTTCCTCAAAACAAGTCAAAATCCAACTTTTTAAAGGTCTATTTTGGGTAAAATCGAATTCTCTACAACATGGAACAATCAAAACATGAAAATAATGAAGTTTAATAGATCAAAACCCAAGAAAATCGAAAATAATATAACTTAGATCTACAAGAAAATATCCATCAAAATGAAAAAGGCCAAGTTCTAAAGTATCTTAGAATCTCGCGAGGAAGACAATAGAACAACAAAAATGGAATTTTTCCATAAAGCAAGTTGTACTTGCCTAAGCTTCTCTTGGTAGGTGGAGAAGTTAAGAGGAAGAAGATGAAGAAATAAATAAAGAGTAAAGATGAGAGAGAAAGGGGGTTGGGTTTTAAATGATGATGGTGGTGGTAGGTAGGGTTTTCTTTTGGTTCATGATGAACCCAAAAGCAAACCAAACCAAGCTAAACCGAACCAAGCTAAGCCATAACCAATAAAATGCCAAAATAACCATGCCAATGCAACATGCTAAAAATAAAACCATGACTAGCTAACCATGACTAATAAAAATACGGACCCGAAATATGTACACGACGAAAATATGTAACATAGATTTCGAGGGTGACAGTAAATATCTTCAGGTAGCCTTTGTCATATTTGCTGCTTTTCTTTGATGATGATGCTGTTGGACAATCTTTCTTCATATGTCCTTTCTTCTTGCATCCGTAGCAAATAGAATCTTCCTCGTTGTTGTTGTTGTTGTTGTCTTTTGTTCTCCTGTTAAATCTCATGAACTTCTTGAATTTTCTTACCAGAAGAGCTTGATCTTCAGAGTCGGAATCGCTATCATCAGAGTCGTCTTCGACAGTTCTTCTATGTTGAGCCTTGAGAGCGATCGACTTCTCTGACTTCTCCTTTGGTGTAGCATCTTCAAAGTCTTGAAGTTCTAACTCGTGAGTGAGTAGCTTACCCATGAGTATTTCCAGAGACATTGTTGCGAGGTCGTTCCCTTCAATGATTGTTGTAGCCTTAGGAATCCAGTTCTTTGTAAGAGCTCGTAGAAGTTTGCAAATCTTCTCATGGTTTCTGTAATCCTTGCCTAGTGAAGACAAAGGATTTAAATCCAAGAATCTTATAAATATATGAGTGACTGATTCACTTGGCTTCATTTTGAACGCCTCATACTCCTGAGTAAGTCTGCTGATCTTTGACTCCTTGACTTGTGTTGTTCCTTCATGGGTTACTTCGAGAAGTTTCCATACTTTGTTTGATGTTGTGCAAGTAGACACCCTGTTGAATTCAGTTCTTTCTAAAGCACAAAATAAAGCGTTAATAGCACGTGCGTCAAGACTGACCTTTTTCTTTTCCTCCTCTGTATATTTGTCATAGAGTTTTTCAACTAAAACTCCATCAACATTAATACGATGGGGCTTTTTATAGCCATCAATAACTACAGACCATAAGTCAAAATCAAAAGATTTCAGAAAAAACTCATACGTGTTTTCCAATAAGTGTAATTTGTGCCGTCAAACAGTGGAGGTCTGTTTGTGGCTTGGCCTTCACTTGTAAATTTCACAGTTGCCATGTGTAATGCTGTGATCTATATAACAATTGAATATAACTGCAATTTTACCTTGCTTTACCTGTATAACTCGTTCTGATACCAATTGTAGGAACAAAATCGTAAAGCAAATACTCTAGAGGGGGGGTGAATAGAATAGGCAGCGGAATGTTGCTAATTAAAAATCTCGTTAGCAGTTAGATCACAGATATAATAATAATCACAAAATAAATGACAGTAATAAAGAGTGATCAGAAGGCAAACGCAAACACCGAGATTTATACTGATTTTCCTCTTGTGAGAACTAGTACAGTCGGAAGAACTCTAGCTTCCAGTTGAATCTACTATTGGAAAATCCTGCAAGTTTTCATACGAAGTCCTTGCAACTTCTACAGACGCGAGCTTTGATACGAAGAACTCGACCAACTTCAATTGTGAAGAGTTGTTTCTTCAATCAAGCCTCTGATTATAATCGCTCTGAAACTTCTAGACCGCACCGTACTGGCAAATCGACTAGAGGATTGTAACTGGTTTGGGATTTGAAAATAGAGCTTTTAGAACTCTTTGGAAGAAATGTAAGCTTTAGAAGAGAAGAGATTGAAAGTGAATTGGTGATTTGAAATGATCGAAATCCTTCTCTATTTATAGTTTTTCCAAAGACAGAACTCTGACAGAATTCGGGCAGAACTCTGACAGAACTCTTTGTAACAAACCGCAACTGAAGGGTGACCAAGTTCAAAATCAAACATTCACATAACGTTCAACTTGGCCGAACTCTGGCCGAGTTCTATCAGGGTTTGGTCAGTTGATTTTGAGAGAAACAGTTTTGGCTTTTTAAAAAGTCCTTCAGAAGCTTTTTGTAAAATAGATATTTTTCAAAAATATAGGTCATTTTAAAAAGATAGGTCAGTTTTGAAAAACGATTTTAGGATAGCCTATTTGCCAGTACGACTTGGTGTATAATGTATTCCTAGACTCAATAAAATGAAAAATTATTTGCTTTGAAGGAAATACATTCTGAGTGGCAAACAGCTTTAGTTTTGAACAGAGTAGATATCCATCTTTGATCAGTGTCCAAAATGTCGTAGGTAAACATCTGAATTGACTTGCATTTATATCGAGACAGAATTTGATCAATTATTAAAATCAGGTTTGACCATGACCAATGGGCCAACATACGTTGTATACAATACAAAATTCAAATCATTAGATTAATATATTAGAAGGAGTACAAATATTATAGGATACTTATTTGCTTGTTTAATATGATTAATAAATTAAGTTAATACATTTTATAGATATTATTAATCGTTTGAAGTAGAAAATATATTTGTGTGTCTGTGTGTGTAGCTATGTGAGTGTGTGCGTGTGTGCAGCTTCTAAATTAATCTATTCAAATTCTAAGTTGATCCATCCGAAATCTTATACTTATATATAATAAACTAAAATTAGTACTTATCTATATCTATTAACCATTACAAGGTCTCTTATATATAGACCCCCTCTCTTTCTGGTCCACAATAATTCCTAAAATTTGTCCCAACAATAATCCCATTTTTCAGTAGTTATATCAACTTTGAAGGAACATATCTCATATCTTCGGACTCTAATCTGTGCCCAATTTTTTTATTTGTTCATTGATGTAATGTTTCCTACATATAAATCAATTCACCTAATTCATAGGATTTGTTTTTTAAAATTTTAAGTATCACATGTCAATAAAACTAACATGTTTCATTGTTTTTGTGATTTTGGGAGTTTTTGAATTGAAAAATGTGATCCGTTTAGTTTTTCGGAATCGTATCATACATAGATACAAATACGATAATTTGGCTAAATATCAAGATGTTTCGATTGGGCTTAAGGTTCCATGAACTCATAACTTTATTGTTAAATTTATAACCAAATTTTAGTCAAATTGGAACTATCATAACTCTCTTCCATGAATTGATTTTAATTTAAAATTTTGCCATAGATTACCCTAACATGCGAGAAACTTAAATAAAATAAATCAAGAAATTAGGTGTCGTTTTCTTTTTTATGTAATTTTTACAATAAAACCAGTCCATAATTGGCTTTATTTAGATGAATGACTTATAAACCCTAGAAACGTAACCATAAATCCTAGTTTATATTTTTCTTTCCTTGAAACTAATTATAATAGTCTAGATTCTCATAAATTTCTAGAAATTTTGGAGTTAATTTGGTCTCCATAGAAATTGCTAGAAAAATAAAATTAATTAGTGCAGACAAGGTTTTTTTAACCAAAATGGTCATATATCTCGTGCAAACGGCTTCAATATGAAAATCCAAGTATATCGATGTGTCCATATCACCAAAACACATAGTAATAAGAGTTTCAAAGTATATTTTTAGAGAATTAAATTTTGACCTCATTTAGGCCACCAATAGAAGCAAATCCTAAGAACTAATAGCTAGGCTTATGTTTAAGTAACTAATTGTATTCTTATGTATGTAATTGCCATGTTTCTTTTGGATAGTGTCTAGATCATCGTACGGTACCATCCGGTTGTCGAATCAAATTCGTCGGAAGATTGAAGGTAAGTACTCTTATCTAGCGCATTTAGTTTTGAAAAAATACATGTTTATAATTTGTATAACCAAAATTTTGTGTCTATTTTTGGTCATTGTTAGAGTCTATTTGATTGTACACGTGAGTGAGCGAGTAAAAGTATTGTATCATGACATCATTGTTTTTATCGATATTATTACCATATCTCATTTTAGTGATATTGATTGTAAGTGATTGCGGACTGGAGGAACTATTACAAGATATGTGAACAAAATAGAATTGTAGATCTTGCATTCATGTGAGATTGGTGCTCCCTAGCCACATATTGGGTAATAGTTTCTAAAACATAATGGCATATAGTTAGTTACTTATACTTCTGTTGTCATAAATTTTTATTCATGTTATTTAGTTTCAATTTTATCTTGGTACATGTACTATTATGTCATATCACTCTCTTTCATGACATGTGTACTTGCTTCTTTCCATGATATCTTCTCAATTCATAGATAGTATTATTCTTGTTATATTGTTACTTTCATGTATAGTTACCGTTATTTATTTTCTTGTACTTAATCCAATCATGACTGGTAACTATTTTTAAGCTTTAGACAAGGACTACCCTACGAACTATGGACCCATGGTAGGGATGTGGAAGTTTTCGAGCTATTAGGTGGTTTAGCTAGATCTTGTATAACCTTGAAATCACTCTCCTAACATTTTAGCGGATTTGTTCCTGAATTTGATTCCTATGTATTATTGGATCTTATACTTATTTAAATATTAAAGTTTTATTCTTTTGTATTTCTATAATTATGTTGTGAATGGGCAGAAGATAACATTTTTGTGATTAAAATATTAAATTAAAATTAAAATTGAGGTATATATGATGTAGTACCACCGATGATGCGTAAGTTGGACTTGGCCACATACTCGTATACCAAAATGTGAAAACAGATCGTAACAAGTTTTTATGGTGGCACATGTAGGTCAGTTTTCACAAATAGTGCAATCTCGTTTTAGTACTTAAGATACTCATACTACTGTGAGCATGAGACTGAGTGATAGGATTTTAGGAAAATCTAAACCTTAAATGCCATAATCTAATCCTTCCTTCCTTTGATCTTAGAAGAATTGCTAGGAGTAAGTATATCGTAGGTAAGCCCATAGCTTTGTTCTGATTATGATTGCTTGGATAGCTAAGGGTGTAGGGGTGTGATATAATTTAAGTTGTAAATGTATAATGATCAATGTTGAATTTTATTAAGGATGATAAATAGTAGATGGGATGACATTTCTCACTTTGACGTTAGGTATAATCTTGTGATGACCTTATGGCTTGTTAGAATGGTAAAATGGAAGGTGGATTTAAGTTTGTAAAAGAAATTTGTGGTTCTTTGGTGGTCAATTGAGAGTGAGTTTTATGTATCTTTCTGATTTAAACTATTTAGATATGGTTCGATGAATCTTTTAGCAAAGTAAGATGGAAAAGGGGTGCTTTCAAGTTAGAGGATTTAGATGATTCATATGACTATTTGTAGTAATATCCCTTTGAGGTGCAATAGATAAATAACGAGTTAGTTAAAGATGGATAAGTAGACAAATTGCTGGGGGGGGGGATTTAAGACTCGTAGATTTTGTAAATGAAAATTATGACACGATATTTTCTGATGATTTTAAATTTTGAGGACGAAATTTTCTTACGTGGATATTTGTAAGCCCCATCACCTAAATTGTAGAAATTTTCTAGATTCTTTTTCCTAAATTAGTATTTGTTAGTTTTTGGTAGAGAAATATCTAAATATTATATAAGGAAATAAATTAAACTAGTTACTTCTACTAAGGATAAATAAATTTTATACTATATAAATTCTAAAGACAAATTTTAATTATTATACTAATAGATTAGTGAAAGAGTATGCAAATATTATAGAAATTAATTATTTATTTGTTTAAGATTAATTAATAAGTGAGTAACAAATAAAGCTAATAAATGTTTTATATTATATATCATTTGCTATATATCTATTTATATATATATATATATATATATATATATATATATATATATATATATATATATATATATATATATATATACTAGTCTACATGTACGTGTTTTGCACGTATTCTAATTAGAATATCATAAGATTAGTTGTCCTCTTTCTTGTCTTTTCCAGGTGACTATTCATGTGTGTGCTTTCCTTTTACGATGCCAAGAGATTCGAAGTACGAATTTTTTTGTTTTTTAAATTTTCTATTGAGAATAATAATCTTTGAAAAATGTTAAGTACAAAAAATTTATTACGATTGG
Source organism: Iris pallida (assembly GCA_029216955.1). Classification (NCBI taxonomy): domain Eukaryota; kingdom Viridiplantae; phylum Streptophyta; class Magnoliopsida; order Asparagales; family Iridaceae; genus Iris; species Iris pallida. Next base: position 23,742,019 of record JANAVB010033219.1, on the reverse strand, counting down.
AACATGAAGAGTTGCATGGAAAAAAAATCATAGCATGCAAACTTTATGCTTTGACTCTTAAACATAAATGGCAGGCAAGTTGGCATAATAACATCATGTTTATAAAATACTCAAGGGTATTTTAGATATTCAAAGTTTCACCACCAAGTTTTCTTATTATATAATAGAATAGATATACCTTTCAAATTAATCTATTCAAATTATAAGTTGATCAGCCCTATATCTTATACTTATCTAAATAAACTAAAATTTGTACTTATCTAAATCTATTAACCATTCTAAGATCTCTTATATGTGCACGGGATTACAAAATGACTCTAACTAACCAATTAAAATGTCAAATTTGGTTTACATCTTTTTAAAATAGAAACTTGCCGCAATGTCCATACATCATATCTTTTTACTAAAAAAAAAGATAAAAACACATTTGTTTAGAAGAGCGCACTCTCCTCTGTTTAAAGTGCTTAACACACTTTATTGGATAAGCAGATTTTGTTGGGAATAGACTCAAGCATATTCAAACGGCTAGTGGATGCGCAATTTAATGTGAATTTTCTTATGTAATTTGACCTTATGTGAATTAAGTGTAATGTTGATTATACCATGTGATTTAGTTTGGCGATTTTCGTCAACTAACTGAAAGGGTTCCTAATTAAGAGGGACTTTTAACATTTCGGTTAGACTAGTAACACATTTATAGTAATTAATATCATATAATATGTACATAATATGTATGTGCTCTTTAGAAAATAAGTTCCCTGAACAACTCGTTCACTAAATTACTAATAGATCATTATATCTAATAGTCGTCAATAGGAACATACTATTATGATGACTTGGGGTACATTTGGATATATTTTCTGAAATTTTGTTCTGAAAACAGTTTGCTGAAAGTAAATTATAAAATTGTTTTCTGAGTATAAAGATTCTAACTTTGCGACTTTCATCTGAAAATATCGTTTTAAGAAACAAAACTTGAAATTTTTGTTTGGTAAAAAAAAAGTTAGAAAATATTTTTTAATGGTTCTTAGAATATTATTATGACTATCTACATATCCAAATACCGATTCCAAAATTTTCGATTTAATCATTATTGTCAACAATAAAAGACCATTCTTGCAGTAGAATTTGTTATTGCCGGAGCACAATTTTTTGATGGAAAACAGAGAAAATGAAACAATAAAAATAATGTTCCAACGCAACACTTCTAGGAAGGTTGCGCGAGTAAACGAAGATCTAAAAAGATCTCGTTTAAAGTATTACGAGAATCTAAAAAGATTTCGTAATCCACAGCAACATATGATATACGAGAATCTAAACAGATTTCGTAATCACAGCAGCGAAGAAGATGACAGGCGAAATGTGGAAGATGGCCTGCTGGGGTGAATGATCACCGTTGCTCAAAGCTTTATTCGCCCTACACGAACAGCTTCCAGGAACCAGCAAGTTCGTCGGAGAACTTGGAACACTCCTGCTCTTCTGACTCCTCGGATGGACACGAACTCCCGTGCAAGAGCAACGCTGGTGTGGCGCCTTTTCTCTCTCTCTCGAAGGCTGCAGATCAGAACTGTGTTAAAGAACACGTCTAAATTCTCTGTTTACTTGTGCTAAAGAACACTTCGTAAACTTTCTGGTGGCTTCTCTTTCTATTCTGTAAATGAGCCTTGAGAGAGAGGATGCCTTATATAGGCCCTGCAGCAACTGGTCGGTTGCCACAAAGTCAGGGACGTGGTAATAACTACCCCGAATATGTAGCAACCGCCCAGAACATGCAAACGCACGTTCTGCTGCCAACTGCGCACATCCAGCGCTCCTTGCACTCTGCACAACAGAGCGCGCACTGAACTGCGCACACTATGCGTACTGCACGCACTGCGCACACCGTGCACGCAGCGCAACCAGCGCGCCTGTGCAACCCGAGCAACCCGGCAATCCAGCACAACCCTGTGCAACCCAGCACAACCCAGCGTACCCTGAGCGCAACCTGGGCGCACACCTGGGCAGCGCAACTGGGCTTGCGCAACTGGGCAGCGCAACTGGGCAGCGCAACTGGGCTTGCGCAACGTGGCAGCGCAAGTGGCTCGCGCAACGACCGCAACTAAAGCGCACTATGCGCTAGCGACGATGCTGACGTGCTAAGTGCAAAGTGTGCCAATAAAACGCCACATTACGCCTCATGAGCCCATGAGCCCGAGTCCGAGTCTGAGTCCGAGTCGCTAAGCCCCTACGGGACTTAGCTCCTATGGAAATAAATTTTCCAAGAGCAAAAAGCATGAATGCTTTAATTGTTGATTTTAGCCTTTTTCTCATTAGAAAAATAACCCCACATGGCAAACCCATGTCACCTCCACACCACATGTGCATCTCCAATAATAGCAAAGCTAATATATAGAGATACAAACTCTTTGGCCTATCCGATGTGGGACTAAACTTTCTAAAGAAAAGGCCAAAACTCCAACAATCCCCCATATATCTCTATATATGGGTATAAGTGTTCCCCACAGTAACTGTCCATCATGCATTAGGAGAGATGTCGCTGACGACTTGAATCTTCCCGCATGGGTCAAAAATCAAACTATAATACAAGAATGGACTAAGCCTTGAATTCTGCATCATAGCTGAAATTCTTTCCACTCACATAATGTAGTTACATGTGCTTCTGGCTACACATTAAAGGCCCTGTGCCAGTCTGGTTTCAGCGTATATATTTTGGGCGTCTACAAGTTTACCCTCAAGAGACGGCCTGATATCTCTTTGTCCATACACTATAGGTGAGTTCATTATAAAGAGACATGGCATGAAGCGCTTTGCGCTTCCCTTGCGGTGCTACACCGCTATGACATGGCTTAAAGCCGAGGCCTTACCCCGTACCGGGAACCTCATCGTAGTGTCATACTACTGTAGCATGAGGCAACCGCCTCTTGTAGTGCCAAACTATCCAGCATGAAGCCTTAGGCTCCCTTGCGGTGTTACGCCGCAACGACATGGCTTGCAAGGCCGAGGCTTTATCCCTAACAGGGTACCTCATGGTGGTGTCGTGCCACTGAAACATGAGGAAGTCCTCCTCTTTGTAGTGCTGACTACACCCCTCTTTATTTTTAACATACAGCATTAGGCTAACTACCTATTTGCGGTGCTACGCCGCTGTGACTTGGCCTGCAAAGCCGAGGCTTTATCATATTCCTAGGCAGCACCCCACATATAGGAACCTCATCGTGGAGTCACCCCACTGTAGCATGGAGTTTTACTCCTTGTAGTGCTGCTCTACCGTGCTTCCTGTAAAGCACACCAGGCATTCACTCTGCCTGAGAACTCATTAAGGCAATTAAGCCAACCTTCCCACAGGAACCGTTTTTCGCAGAAAATAACAGTAGACAACAGCGGTTATAGGTCCATAACCTCTCCATGCCCAATAGAACATGTACCCACCGTTCCTGATATTCTTCCGATTAGTGGTCCTCCCTTGAACCAAAAGCTAGATGCCTAGTAGATAAATCTTTGAACAATAGCATAAAACTTTATGGTAGGAATACAATAATACAATATCAGAATGCCTTCAAGCCCATTTTACAAGCTGTGTCATCGATCAGCTGGCGCTTGAGACCCTTGGTGAACGGATCCGCCAAGTTCTCCTGACTCCGAACATCAATCACTGCAATAACACCTCTCTTGATAAGATCGTGTACTGCCCTGTGCTTCAACCGCACAGTCCTCTTCTTTCCGTTGAAGAGGTCATTTGATGCCACCGCCGCAGTCGCCTGGTTGTCGCAGTATATCGGTATCGTCGGTATTTACGTCCCAACCACTGGAAGATCATACATGAGCTCCCGAAGCTATTCTGCTTCCTCGGTTGCGGTATCAAGTGCAAAGAACTCAGATTCCATGGATGACCGCGAGAGCATAGTCTGCTTCTTCTACTTCCACGATATAGCAGCACCACCCATTGTGAAAATAATCCACCTGTGGACCTCTCGCTCTCCATCTCTGAGCACCAGCTGGCATCACTGAAGCCTTCCACTACCGGCGGATCTCCGCTGTAGTACAGTGCATATGTCTGAGTCTTCTTGAGATATCTCATAACCCGTTTCACAGCTTTCCAGTGTTCAGCACCTGGGTTGCTCGTAAAACGACTCAGCATTCCCACGGCGAAAGCTATGTCAGGCCTTGTGGCAGTAGTAGCATACATCAAACTTCCCATTACGCTTGTATACTCCCTGCCTAACGCTCTCCCCTGAATTAGGCTTCAGCTTCAGATCACACCTGTACGGCGTATCGATCCCTGGAAGATCCCGATACCCATAACGAGTGATCATTTTCTCAATATAATGAGACTGTGACAGCGCTAGTCCAGTGTCTGTCCGGATGATCTTGATCCCTAAGATCACAGCTTCCCCCAAGTCCTTTATACTGAACTTGCTTGAGATGAATTTCTTTGTTTCCGTGACACAGCTAATATCCGTACCTAGGATAAGCATGTCGTCCACGTACAGACAAACGATCACACCCTTCCATCAGCGAACTTCGTGTAAACACACTTGTCCGTATCGCTGACCATGTAGCCATTTGACCTTATAACTTTGTCAAATTTCTCATGCCACATCTTGGGAGCCTGTTTAAGACCGTACAAAGATTTTACCAACTGCAGACTTTGTCTTCAAGACCCTGATGACAAATCCCTCTGGCTGTTGCATGTAAATCTCTTCGGTCAGCTCGCCATTTAGGAAAGCCGTATTCACATCCATCTGATATCACCATCTTATGTATTGCTGCGAGAGCAATTAACATTCTGATGGTGGTCATCCGGGCTACTGGAGCATACGTGTCAAAATAGTCAATCTTCTGCTTTTGAGAAAACCCCTTGGCTACCAACCTAGCCTTGAACTTGTCAATAGTTCCGTCTGCTTTCATCTTTTTCTTGAAGATCCATTTGCATCCGATGGGTTTCGCTCCTTCAGGAAGATCAACCAACACCCAAGTGTTATTTGAGGTGATGGAATCAATTTCATTGTCAATCGCCTCCTTCCAGAAAATCGTATCTCTGGTCTTCATCGCCTCATCATAGGTAAGCGGATCAGCTTCCACATGATAGGTGACAAAGTCACTTCCGAAGTCCTTCGACCTCCTCACACGTTTAGCTGACGGCTCAGCTTGTTCTGGTTCAACCGTTGTTTCAACAATAACATCTTCTTGGACCACATCTTCATTGAAGACTTCAGTTTCTTGTGCACCCTCATTATTCTCCGGAACATCCGGAAGAACAATATTCTTGTGCCTTGCAAATTTGTCTTCAAAATATTCTGCGTCGCGAGATTCAATGATATGATTTGATTCAATATCAAGAAATCTCCGAGCATCACTCTTCTCGGCATATCCCAAGAAGATCGTCTTAGTAGTCCTTGTCCCAAGCTTCTGAATCTTCAGATCTGAAGCTTCACATACGCCAGACACCCCCACACTCGAATGACATTCAAGTTAGGTCTGACCTTGAACCAGAGTTCATGAGGAGTAACGTCTGAAGTTGCATGAGGCACTCTATTTAGAATAAAAGTGGCCGTCAATGCAGCTTCTCTCCAGTAGCACTTAGGAAGACCCGCAGTCAACAGCATTGAGTTAATCATTTCTGTTAACGTTCTGTTCTTCCTCTCTGCTACTCCATTTGATTGAGGAGAGTACGGAGCCGTAGTCTCATTGACAATTCCATGTTCTTTGCAGAACGATGCGAATTCATGAGACCTGTACTCCCCACCTCGATCACTTCTTATCCTTTTGAGTTGTTGTCCAGTCTGCCGCTCAGCTTCGGCTCTGAACTCCTTGAACTTCTTGAATGCTTCGTCTTTAGTCTTCAGCAAGTAGACGAACGCATACTTTGAGAAGTCATCGATGAAGGTTATGAAATACTTCATCCCGGCCTTTGTAGAGAACTGTTTGAAGTCACAGATATCGGAGTGTACCAACTCCAGAAGATCTATACTTCTATTAACCCGAGGAAAGGGTTTCCTTGTGATCTTTGTTTGAGCACAAACTTCACATTTCTCTACCTTACCCCCACACTTGGAGATAAGTCCTAGACTAGATATTCTGTTTATTCGTTTACAATGAACATGTCCTAGCCTATTATGCCACAACTCAAGAGTATAAGCAGATGAGTGACTTCATTAATTACATTAATTACATTGGACTGATTTACAAGCTGAATCTTGAACATTCCTTCGGTATAAAAAGCTTTCCCAAATATGTTCCCTTGATAGACATCACCATCTGGCCAGCATTGATGTCCATCCTGAGGCCTGCGTTGCAGAGTAGGCCTCCTGAGATCAGGTTATGGCGATAGCAGGTACGTGCTTCACTCCTTGAAGCGTTAGAGACTTCCCCGAAGTCAGCTTCAACACCACCATCCCGATCCCGAGCACTTCAGCTTGTGCCTGGTTCGCCATCATAACCACTTCAGAAGTAGGTGTATAGGTGGTGAACCACTCCTTACAGGAGCAGACATGGCAGGAGGCTCCAGTGTCTACCCACCAGTCAGAGTCAGTCCTTATTGCATCAACCTGTGCAATCATAGCAACTACGTCAGTGATCATAGATACCTTACTAGGCTCTCCTTGCTTTGATTGCTTGGTCTTTGCTTTGCACTCATTCTTAAAGTGGCCCTTCTTGCCACACTTGAAGCAAGGCATCTGAGACTTTGGCTTCTTTTTCTTGATAGAAGTTTCCTTAACCTTCAGATTGTCAGGGTCCTTCTTCTTGCTGTGAGAAGCCGCCTGCTTTCCCCTTGATTCCTTGGTATGAACCAGATTGGCGTTAGCCAATTGCTTGGACAGTGCATCCACCTTCAGTTGAGCCCGTATCTGGTCCTCAACATAAATTTCCTGCAAGAGATCTTCAAGACTGATCTCAAGCTTCTTCCTATGCATATTTGCATAGAACTTACTCCACCCAGCGGGGAGCTTTGAGACAATCCCTCCAACAACAAACTTGTCGGGAAGGGGCATCGCCTCGTCTTCCAACTTCTGTCGCAGCTTCAGAAATTCTTTTACCTGCGACAGCATGGACTTCTCGTCCTCAAAGAGCCATTTGTGATATTTTTCAACCACAAATATCTTGCTCCTGTTTTTATCTTCTTCGTACAGTTTTTCCAGAGACTCCCATATGTCTCTGGCAATTGTCTTCTTACTGTAGGATTCTGCTAGAGAATCCTCCATAGCATTCAGGATAAGCAGCCTGTAAATGCTATTCTCCCTTCTCCACTTGACCTGAAGTTTAGTAGCCACAGTGATTGCGGCAGCAGACCCAGTATCTGGAACGGTAGGTTCCTCTTCAAGAAGCACGTGATCAACGTCTCTGAGTTGAAGAGTGAGAGAAACCTTCCTCTTCCAGACTTGATAATGCTCTCCATCAAACTTTTCTAACTTGCAAAAGTCAGTATGGAGGAGTGAAGCATTAATGTTTTCCATCGTAGCAATAAAGCTTTGAGATTGTTATTGCCGGGGCACAATTTTTCGATGGAAAACAGAAAAATGAAACAATTGTAAAAACAATGTTCCAACGCAACACTTCTAGAAAGGTTGCGCGAGTAAAACGAAGATCTAAAAAGATCTCGTTTAAAGTATTACGAGAATCTAAAAAGATTTCGTAATCCACAGCATATGATATACGAGAATCTAAACAGATTTCGTAATCACAGCAGCGAAGAAGATGACAGGCGAAATGTGGAAGATGGCCTACTGGGGTGAATGATCACCGTTGCTCAAAGCTTTATTCGCCCTACACGAACAGCTTCCAGGAACCAGCAAGTTCGTCGGAGAACTTGGAACACTCCTACTCTTCTGACTCCTCGGATGGACACGAACTCCCGTGCAAGAGCAACGCTGGTGTGGCGCCTTTTCTCTCTCTCTCTCGAAGGCTGCAGATCAGAACTGTGTTAAAGAACACGTCTGAATTCTCTGTTTACTTGTGCTAAAGAACTTCGTAAACTTTCTGGTGGCTTCTCTTTTATTCTGTAAATGAGCCTTGAGAGACCACAAAGTCAGGGACGTGGTAATAACCACCCCGAATATGTAGCAACCGCCCAGAACATGAAAACACACGTTCTGCTGCCAACTGCGCACATCCAGCGCTCCTTGCACTCTGCGCAACAGAGCGCGCACCCTGAGCGCAACCTGGGCGCGCACCTGGGCAGCGCAACTGGGCTTGCGCAACGTGGCAGCCAAGTGGCTCGCGCAACGAGCGCAACTAAAGCGCCACATTACGCCTCATGAGCCCATGAGTCCGAGTCGCTAAGTCCCTACGGGGCTTAGCTCCTATGGAAATAAATTTTCCAAGAGCAAAAAGCATGAATGCTTTAATTATTGATTTTAGCCTTTTTTCCATTAGAAAATAATCCCACATGGCAAACCCATGTGCACCTCCATACCACATGTGCATCTCCAATAATGCAAAGCTAATATAGAGATACAAACTCTTTGGCCTATCCGATGTGGGACTAAACTTTCTAAAGAAATGCCAAAACTCCAACAGAATTCACCATAATGTTTGACCCCTGTAAATTCATGGAGAATCTCCTGTCCTAGGAGCAGATTATATCAGTCGTTGGGTATATTTTCATTGGATACAAAAAAGTGAGATTTTCACTAGCGGAGAAATAAGTGAATGATTGCGAAGATCATTTTCATGGGTTTTCTATACTCAAAATGAAAATCGACAGGAACAGTACATCTGCCAATCGGAACGGATTATATTGCAGTTGTACATTAGAATCCATAGAGAGAATATAATCCAAGTCAAAGATCCTGAGAGCCAGCGAGAACACTGCAAGCACAGAGGGCCGAACGGGCCAACTAGGCAAAGGGCAAAGAAGAACAAAGATTGTGCCAGCAGATGGTGCCCCAAATCACTCCTTCCTCAAATAAAGATGTGAGTGGGTTTCATAAAATTAAAAAAAAAATAACACTCATAGAATCCACTTCTTTGTGTGAGGGACAGGTTTGGGACAGATCACATATTTGGGAAAAGCTGCACCAGTGCATGCATCTGTGTCAGAGCAAAGAAAAGGATAGGCACGAGCAGCAACAGTGCAGGAAAGAGTGCGAGGCAGTACAGTGAAGGAGGAGGAGGTCGTGGTGTTTTCGGGCCGGTCCGGTCCGGTCCGGCCCACGGTCCAAAGGCTGCGGGCCTGACCGGGTTCGGGCCGGTCCAGGACCGGCCCACTGTGTTTTGCGGTCCGGGCTAAGTCCGGCCCGGTTTTTCTCGATGGGCCCAGCCCGGCCCAGTGGACCGGACAGAATAGGGTCGGGCCGGTCCGGGCTTGGGCGGTTCGGGCCGGTTCGGGCCGGGTTAACCGGACCGGCCCGGTTTTTGAATTTTTTTTTTTTTTTTTTTTTACAGTTTTTTTTTAATTTGGTTTTTTAATCATTTTCTTTTGTATTTCAATTTTAAAAATTTGTAACTTAAATGTTTATAAAATGTTTATACAAATATTTATAAAATGTTTATAATTTTATGTTTATACAAATGTTTATAAAATGTTTATACAAAATATGTTTATAAAATGTTTATAAAATGTTTTCTTTTTAATACAAATGTTTATAAAAGTTTATACAAAATAGGTATATAAATGTTTATAATTTAGCAATACAAAAATGTTTATAATTTAGTAATAGTTTGTAATACAAATGTTTATACAAATATATACAAATGTTTATACAAAAATGTTTATACAAATATTACAAATATTTATAAAATTTATAAAAATTTAAAAAAAACATTTCTCCCTCTTCCTTTATCCGGGCTTGGGACCGGCAAATGCTTGTTTGGCATAGGCGGAGTTAAAAAAAAATTTTTTTTTTAAGTAAAAATAGTTTTTGAAAGTATAAGTTAAAAAATTTGAATAGTATAAGTTAAAATTAAAAATTTGAATAGTATAAGTAAAAAAAATATTTTTTAAAATATAAGTTAAAATTTAAAATTGAAATGTATAAGTTTAAACGTACATACCTGATACCTTGCACCGTAGCCTCATTGTTGTTCGCCTTCATGCAATGAAAGCGATTCCAAATCCAGCTCGTGGATGTCATGATCTTCTTCATCTTTCTGGTTTTGTGTTCTTTTATCGGCAGCCATCCAATCTTGTACGCACACGATTGCTTCCAAAATATCGGGCTTCAAGCGGCTCCTCCTATCGCTCAACATCCTCGAACTTGCACTAAAACAGGACTCCGATGCTACCGTCGACACCGGAACCATCAGTAGATCACGTGCTATGTTAGAAAGCACAAGAAATCTCTTGTCGTGTCTCTTCTACCATTCTAAAACGGCGAAGTGATCTGGAGTCTCATCTTCGTCTTGATAAGAGTTAAGGTAAGCAGACAACTCTTGAGTAGGTTGGAAGATTGCTTTTGTTTCTTCCTTTGTAGTATGCGACCGGCTGCTGATAGCTTAGACGCCAAGCCGGAGCTACTACTAGCCCCCCCTTGAGTTGGTCGGGTCGACGTTGCTCCTTCTTCGTACAGTATAACTAACCTGTCCAAAGCCACTTTAACTTCTGCCTTCATGTCAGTAACGTCTATACCCATATATTCTCCATATCCTTCTAATAAACATCTACGCCATCCAATTTGATTGTAGGATCAATATGGAAGCCAAACAATATAAAAGAGGTACTTCACCCCAATATTTCTGAATTTGGCTTCCATATTTCTCACCGCAATTTCAAAATTTGGATAATCTCTATATTTAGAAAATAAATAAGACATGTTACAAAGTTCACGTAAAGCTAAGCAATGTGGGATAATAAACACCAGAAAGAGTTAATGTAGCATTGTAAAAAACTTCTAAAAATTCACAAACACTTTCAGCTGCTACCCAATCATCATCATAACCTGATAGTCAAATGTGGCATTCGAAGTACAATAATATGTAATAGCACTCTTAAAAGGAATTGCAGATTTCAACATCAAGTAGGTGGAGTTCCACCTAGTTGGTATATCCTTCACAAATCTTCTAAAAGTCATACCAAAATGTGCGCAAGTGCATGCAAAACTTTGTTGTCTACTTGGAGACGAGTTTAGGTGGAGCAAGCATTGTCGCAGAGTGTCTAAATGGGGTTCAAAAAATTTTAAACATTCTTTAACAACTAAGTTAATTATATGGCAAGCACACCTAACATGCATAAGTCTACCTTCTAAAATAGGCTTAAAAATTACTGACAAAGAAGACATAGCAGCATTGTTGTTTGATGCATTGTCCAAAGAGACAGAAAAAATTTTAGCGTGAATATCATATTCACGCACGTGTCTTGAAATCTCACTTGAAATTACAGCGCCCGTGTGTGGACATTCTATAAGTTTAAGACAGATGATGCGTTTTTGCAACATCCATTGTGCATCTATATAGTGTGCAGTAATACTATAAGCATAACTCCATTTAGTAGTCCAAATATCAGAAGTAATAGCTAACTTACTAATATTTTCAAAATCCGCTTTCAAAGCGGCTTTCTGCTCGTTGAAGAGACGAATAGCCTCCTTTCGAGCTTGTTGCCTACTCACTTTAGTAAAGGAGGGGTTTAGAGAAAGTGATACATAATCTCGTAAAGATTCGCTTTCACCCGTCGTGAAAGGAAGTTCGTCACGAATATATTTTAGTTAATTCGGTTTTATGTCTAGCAGCTGAATAAGTAAAGTTACCAATTGAAGAACCGGTGGCGCCGAAGCTTATTTGGGTTTGGGACGCTTGAAGTGTGTCCTTCCCGTAGCAAGTGTCGTAGTGTCTGGATATAGTCCCGGTGCCACCGCCCTTCTTCCATGCGTACTGGTTGCAACATTTCTTGCATTGCGCCTTGTACGGTTTCGGTTCCCCCTTGGCATCTAAAACAAACGAACCATCAGGATTAGTTTCAAAAATTAAAGTAAAATAATCCCAATACTTAGACTCTTTTTTTTCTTTTCAGGACGTTGGGTGGTACTAGCTACTTCCGGAGGAGATGGTTGGCACCCCTCCGGAATCGGATGGGTGGCTACTTGCTCAGGTGGAATTTCATTACCGTCAAAAAAATTACTAAAATAATGGTAAGTCTGTCCAGCAAGATCAGGTGGGTTTGAACCTTCACCAGCCATATAAAATAAAATAAAGTAAACTACGCTAGAAGAAAGTAAGGGGTTGGGAGGGAGATCGGGAAGCCGTAGAGCACCGGGGAGGAAAAGTCGTAGAACACCAGAGCACCGGGGAAGGAAAGCAGTAGAGCACCAGAGCACCGTAGAGAAATGTAGAGAATTTGTGAGGAATGAGTTGTATTTGAAAAATGGGATTTTTGGGCTATTTATAGGAATTTTTTGGGGTTATTTTGGTAATTTTAGGCCCAAAATGACCAAAATACCCCTCCCAACGTTTTAATAACGGCTATATGGGAGGGGTATTTTGGTAAAAGAAACCCCCCCCCCCCCCCCCCCAACGGTCAAATGAGTGAAAAAAAAAAAAAAAACTCCTCCAACGGTCGGCTGGAGCTGGACCGGTCCCAGCGGACCGGGCCGGGCCGGTCCAACCGGGCCGGGCCGGTCCAACCGGGCCTTAGCGGGCCGGGCCTCCTTTTTTAATAAAAAAAAAATAATAAAACGGGCCGGGCCAGGCTGGAGGGGGGGGGGCCCGACCCGAACCGTATGGGAGGGGGGGGGGGGCCGGGCCGGTTCGGGCCAACAGCGGGCCGGTCCGGGCTATTATGGGGGCGGGCCGGTCCGGTCCACGGGTGGGCCCGGCTAGACCGGCCCAGATAACACCACGAGGAGGAGGCGCAAGGAATGCTTATAAATGTATTTTGAGTCCACCTACGGAATATGTTTAACAAGCAAGTTGATAACAATAATGTCTATTGTACATTCTGTTATCTGTGTTCAATCAAGGGAGGAGAAAACTTTCTTTCATACGTTATGCCCACAAGGGAAAATTTGAGACTTACCAAGTTGCATATGAGTAATACTTAAATCACATAGACCAGATACAAAACATAAAAATGGAGACTGGTGGGTATTTATGTACACTCTTCTGCTTCCGCATATTTGACACAATGGGGAAAACTACCTTCTCCATTTTACCAACTTCATTGATGTTATCTTCCTCTTCTTATGCGCTCGATGCTTGGCTGCAACTTGAAGCTTCCTCTTGGCATGACGCATGGGATTTACGACTGCCATAACTTTCTGTACATGCTTCCTCTTATCCTCCTCCTTGAGCGTTTTACGGATCTGGTTGTAAACTTGAACAAACTTATCAGCAGATATTACAGCTCGTATACTGTCCCGAACCTCCTCTGCCAGCTGCTTAACCTCATCTGCAGAATAAATACTACTTCAAATTGTTTGCAAATAAACCAATAACATGTCTCAGGAAACTACCAGAAAATATCAAACATGCATTGCATAAAGATTGCTATCGGTACCAAAAACATCAGAGATTTTCTCATATAGTAACTAGAGAATGAGACGGCACCAGACACCCAAAACATGCACGAAGATTGCTATCAGTGTCGAAAACATCATATGTTTTTGATACTTGAGCAAATTAACTGTGAGCAATCCTTCACATCATATAGAAGGCCAACAACAAAAATTACGGTGCTAAAAATTAAACTAGCTAGCTTTTAGTTAGAAAATGTGTCCAACATACCACTGACGACCTTCCCAGCAAATCCTTCACATACTTTGTATAATGGAACCAGCAGGTAGAGGGCATAGTTCTGGCAACCTTCAGAACCAATTTGTGAAGATATCACTTTGAAGCAATTAAATATAATCTTCATCTGCAAACATTAAAGAACATATCATTCAAGCATTCAATGCAGACACTTGTTGACCAGGGTTAACGTTAAAAACACTTGTTGACCAGGGTTAACAGAAAAAAGAGTCATTCTAAATGCACAAATTTTGAAAGTAAACTATCAGCATGGTTGACAAGTTCAAGTAGTTCAGTGCTGGTTTGATGACGAGTAAATAACTTTCAAGACTAGAATACAAACCTGAACATCCTCCATTTCCGTTGCAATTTTCCCATCCTCTTTAGTAAAGGTGCAACTAGCAGCAACTCAAGCTTCTTGTTGCTGACTTGATCGGACTGATCTTCCTGCCGACATGATTGACTTTTATTATGGGTTGAGAGTAAGAAGGAATCCTTTGCTTTTCTAGATCCAAGCAATTCAAAAGCCTCAAGGTAGGATGCCTGCTCACGGCAATCAAGAGTAGACCAAAACTCATGAAGTAGCAAGTGGGTTTTCTGATTCGCAAAGGAATGCAAATTACAAATTGAGAATACAAGATTCTGAGTGATGAGATTGCTTGTTGCATCGTCGTCAGATAGCTGTGCCTTCAGCTGGTTCAATAATGAAACAGCTGTCACGAAAAGTCTGCTTGGATTGACAAGATATGTAGCCCCCAGATTGAGCTGTTCAGGATTGGCTCTGCCAGCTTCTGCTACAGCAGCAAAATGTAAGGTTACGAGGCGATTGGAGATGTTACGCAACCATACATGAGGATGCAGCAAGAACTTAATGACTTTTTCCCACATTTCCTGATCGAGAGACAAAAAAATAGTCAATGACATAGTAACCAGTGTACAACACTTGATTGGATAGCATAAATGACAGGTCTGAGACAAAGAATTACTATGCTGACATACATGGGCTTGTTACCTGCTAAATGAGAAATTTAAAAAACTACGACAAGAAAGATGTGATAACCATCTGGTCCATATTAGTGAATAAGATCATATTCCCAGGATTGAATCATTTGAGGACTACAAAAACATTGCAATTACCATATCATCAAACCAAGCATATATACCCTAGTAGTCAAATTGGAATACCAAGTGATGAATCAATTTGCTTGATTGATTTCTCATGTATCGTATCTTATTTTGTGGTGTAAGATATGTTGTTCCATAAGAATTTGATTGGAAATTAGTAATCATGCATAAATGGATAGATTGAACAAATTGACCACAATAAAAATTAATTGACAAGTTCTAATTAAGAACAAAAAATGTAGCATTAGTATTACATGATTGTATTATTCATCAAGGTAGCATCCTTACACCAATAAGATCTTAACCATTAGCAATCAGTGAGTTGATATTCAAAAGAAAGCTTCGTTCCACATTCTCCTTTTTTAACATAACATGTAAAATCCCTAGAAAACAGAAATGCAAAAGAACCCAAAAGAAAAAACAAAAAGCTCAAGAAATCGAAAGAAAACAGATAAAAGATGCTATAAAAAAATCCTTTTTGGGAAACCAGTTGTATGAGCTGTTGAAGCCTCCGGAGTTGCCAGATGTAAGTATTGAGGATGCTTGATATCGTTAGATGTTGGCAGTCAATAGAGGGTGTCAGCAAGAGGACCAAAGAAGTTGAAAAGAGTTTTAGATGGTTAAGTAGAGTTATAGGGTAGTAGGTTAGGATTATAAAATCATTAAACTTAAAATCAGGGCTAACCAACTTTAGATTCAGTTAAACCGATAGTTCCACGCAGGTTGATAAATCCTATCAGCTGATGTGCAGCACATTGTATCACAGAGAAAGTGCACCACGAAAGGTCGTCCCCTCCAGATCTTTCAAATAACCATTTTGTTTATACGTTATATCGTACCATACTGGAAGATACCTATAATGCATCGGAAGCGTTATATCGTACCATTAGCAATCAGTGAGTTGATATTCAAAAGAAAGCTTCGTTCCACATTCTCCTTTTTTCATAACATGTAAAATCCCTAGAAAACAGAAATGCAAAAGAACCCAAAAGAAAAAACAAAAGCTCAAGAAATCGAAAGAAAACAGATAAAAGATGCTATAAAAAAAATCCTTTTTGGGAAACCAGTTGTATGAGCTGTTGAAGCCTCCGGAGTTGCCAGATGTAAGTATTGAGGATGCTTGATATCGTTAGATGTTGGCAGTCAATAGAGGGTGTCAGCAAGAGGACCAAAGAAGTTGAAAAGAGTTTTAGATGGTTAAGTAGAGTTATAGGGTAGTAGGTTAGGATTATAAATCATTAAACTTAAAATCAGGGCTAACCAACTTTAGATTCAGTTAAACCGATAGTTCCACGCAGGTTGATAAATCCTATCAGCTGATGTGCAGCACATTGTATCACAGAGAAAGTGCACCACGAAAGGTCGTCCCCTCCAGATCTTTCAAAGAACCATTTTGTTTATACGTTATATCGTACCATACTGGAAGATACCTATAATGCATCGGAAGCGCTATTGAACAGTATATAAAACCTATTATCAACATCCCATAGTTTGAATTATCATATCGTTGAACAAAGAATATTAACCAATCACCCACATAGAAGGATGGAACAAGGATCGAATAAAAAAGGGAACAAATATTAAATAGATTTTCAGAAAAAAGTTATGCACCATTACGCTAAACATTTCATAAATTTTCAGAATTATATAACTAATAAACATTTTAGAAGTTAAGGCTGCCAATACAAAGTAGTTCATCAATTTCTTTTTTTTTTAATTTTATAGTGCAACTTGAACATTTGAAATGACGTTGCACGGCTACTTCAATGGAGATCTTGAACCCAAATCCTAAGGTATTGGATGATTGAATACTTCAGATAGGTACAAGAACAAAACGATTTCAAGATTTCAAAACGCTACTTAATGTGTAAGGTAATATATATGATTTAAAGGAGAATAAAATAACAAAGCAAGTTAGAAGATGAACTCTGCTGGGAAGATGTGAAATATGTATAGAATTTTTTCAGTCTTTATCCGTTTAAATTTTTTTAAATCCCTTTTAATTAAAAATCCTTTCCCTTCCGTTAAGTGACTCCTACTCATAGCATCGTTATTCATTGTCGCTCACAGAAATTTAGGTGTGCGTTTTGGATGTCCTATGATATGATTTTATTCTTCTTTTTTTCTGAAATTATAATATCAATATTTGACTTTATTTTTCTGATCAGGATCACAGATCCAAGAAACCATGATATTCCCCTTGCCGTTCTACCTCTATCAATTATTTTCAGAATTGTGTTGCTGCATATTGCAACAAGCGAGCTAGCTTACCGTGACCGACAATATTTCATTTCTACTTCACTGTCCATTACCTATCAACAAAATCTTTGCCCCACAAAACTACTTCGCATTCAAGTAGAGTTATAGCACACTTGTGATGGACAATTCATCTGACTTATAATGTAAAGTTTATCTTGGAGACTTTACCATGGAAACAGCCAACAACTAAGGTCTGTAACTGAACAGAAGACTATAGTAGCTGGATGCATTGTTATATTGTTTGTAGCACATTACAAAATATCATAACGGAAAGAGGTGAAATAAAGAACATAGGATTTAATAAAGTTGAAAATAGAGTAAATAAGCTTAAGAGCGGAAACAGATGAAGCACCATGTTTTCAGTAAAAATTTAGATGATTTGGCAAAAAGAATGGTGGATTAGACGAAGGGAGGGTTCCTGCTAGATTGCGAACCAAAGATATATTTTTGATTGCTTCCATTATAATACTGTAAACAGCACGTTCAATAATATTTAGTGCTTTGGGGATGAAGATATTGTGCAAGTCATGTGAAGCATATTTCATATAATGTGTTTTACTAGCATTTGTTACAGTGTTGGGCCCTACAATTCATTTAGTTCATTCTTAACCCAGCAGAAGGATTATCCCAATCAGTTGACGACGTAAATTACGGTTACTGTGATGTAAATATAAATTAAAAAAGCATCAAGTGAAAAAGGAACTAGTGCATAGTACCTCATATTCACGGTCAAAGAAAAGCTGGGGAAACTGAACTACCATTGCCTCGAACATGACAAGCGAGTAATAAGCCTCTTTCCAGAAGCGAACTATGGGCTCATTTCCATGGTTGCACTCCTTGGTGCTGGTGGCATTATTACAGGATTCCATGATACTATTTGCCACCTGCATTATGTCAACTATATGTTTCTGGAATCCCTTTTTAAGTACTTCAGCCAATAAACCAAGAACCTAAAAATGCATATCCGACAAATTAGCATAGAACCTATATACTGAACATAAAAAAGGTTGCAGCCATTTCCATTTTTTTATATATAACAACTTCAAGATAATGCACACACACACACACATAAAGATTAAACTAATTATAATTTCCCCAAGCACAGAAAGAGAATATTGTCCTGCATGAAAAGTGGAAAGATATTGAATGGATCAGAAACATGAAATACAACTGGAATAATTAATTTGGCAAGGACAGAAATTGAAATGTACGGAAGTCATTTAAAACGGATTAAGAGACTAGTGTGGATTCCTCTCATTGATACCCTTTACCATTGCCTTTAGTCGAGCTCTATTGAATTCTATGATATGGTCAGCCTGAGTATCCCGCATTAGTTGGAGAGAATCTGAAGGTACTGACTAGTTTTGTTAGAACATTTCAGTAGAGAACTAACTATACAAGTATGCGCTGAGGCAATGCCATATAATTAGGAGTCCCTAGCTAATACAACTCGAAGGACCTTGTGTATTGGTGGAACAATGACTCCTACCACTCCTCAAAGGTCAAACCCAAACCATCCTTGGGTCTCTTTTGAGAAATAACATCCCTAGATCTCGTCATCAGTGAGCAAGCAAGGAGGATCCCTATCAACCCCATAGACTACGAAAGGGCCCGTATCCTAGAAAAGTCTAGAATAGATAGTAGCAGTTCGTAAGCACACTTTGCCACATTGAACCACATATGCGAGAGTCATAATCAAGGCCGCCAAATAGTAGATTATGTTAGAAAGAGTTCGCTAGCACATGATAGGCAAGTTTTTTTTTCCTCCAATGCTTATCCCTTACTATAAATTTCATTAAACAACATCAACAGGATCCTAATACCACCTCTTCAAGAGGGGTGATATAAGCCTGGCTGCAGCATAGTTGTTTACAACTACTGAAATAAGGAGTTGATTGTGTTGCAATCTGGCATAAAAATATTTCTAGCATGAGCAATTAACTGTCAACTAATGAATACCTGCGCCGCAGCACTCCATAGATGTTGCTTTTCACCCATATACCATGATAAGCTGTACTCTAGAATCAAATTTAGCACATGGGGGCTAGCACGGCCAATTAGTTCTTTTAGCACTGTAGAGACCATAGATCGAACCTTTTGATCACGCTCATTGGCTAAAGCAACAACTAGATGGAGGAAGAACGTCTGAGCTTGATTATCCACAATACTTTTTGGAAATTTCACTAGAATAGTGTGAAGCATTTCAAGCACGGCTTCTCTTCCAGAAGAATGTTCATAGCTGCAAGAATTTTTAGCAGATAATTAGTATTGAATCAGCATGCAGTTCTAGAGCGACACAATATTAGTAAGATCCTTGCCTCAGATTTGTGAGAAAGAAATCAATATGCTGCTGCAATCTTTTATCAGAAAGATGATAGTCCAGAAGAAACTGCAATAATATCTGGCTACACTTCTTGCGAATCGGTTCTGATTGGCTTGTTACCATCAATTCTCCGACTCGTAAAACAACATCATAGATTTCATGGACAACAATCTTCCTGCCAACAACAGACTTCAAAAGTGATAGAGCGACAGGGGAAGGATTTGTCTGGAGATCAATGAATACTGGAAACTGAATAAGCATATGAAGTTGATCATGTGACAGTGTGATTTTAGTACTTCTCAGTAGCACTGTCAGCAATTTAAGACAGGACTGCACCAATAAGCTGTTAGCATTGCCTGGTTTTTGAGCAATATCCAAAAGTAGTATCTTAATTTTATCAGCCTGTGCCTCGAGGGATGGCAACGGTAGTTTTATCATTGGAGCCAGGCACCTAAAACCAGCCGATAATACATCTTCATACTTGGAGTTCAAGCAATCACCCAACAGGCTAACAAAGGGGTCTAGCATTGACAATAGTTGCTCATCTTTCTTGTCCAACTTCATATTCTTCAGACGGTTGTGTAATACCCCAAGGGCAAAGACAGCAGTCAGATGAGAATTCTTTGAACCTTGGGGAGTCGTAGAATTTCCTTTGTAAGATATATCTCGAATGGACAATCTATTGGTCTGGATCTCACATCCTTCTTGAGACTTTAGACTCTCTACAGAGATACTATCTTGTATGAGACCATGTGCAAAGATGAATAACTGATCTGACTCTGCAGAAGGATTGCATTCGAGACCTTGAGCTATATGATCCAACATTTTTTCAAGTCTTACTTTCTTTTTTGGTGTCAGAGGCTTCTGAATATGTATATTTATGTGGGAAAGCAACTTCAGAGCATGTGTGCTGAATGTAATGCTCTGTGAGATCAGCTTCAACGTCTCAAAGGACTTGACTTTCCTGGTTTCTTTCATTTTAGAAGCAATTTTGTCAACTTCTTTCTCCTCAGCAACATCTCCAAGAATGTCATTTTCAGCTATATAGAGAAGCTCTTCTAAACAGTGATCAAGCTTCCCAACAGATGGTACAATGAGCATCTTAGATAATATGAAATTGAGCGTATATCCCAAAACATGCAATTCAAAGCCTTTTTAGTGTCGCTTTCAAAACCTTAACTATCAAGTGCAGTTTTTCCATTCCTAATTCCTTAGCACATGCAGCCAAAGCAGATCTTGCTTCATCACGTTTGCTTTCCAGACGATGCTTCAGGAAGTTGCAAGTGCGATAAATGATGCTTGGAAGCTGTGCTTCCATAGTTTCCTCTGGTAGCAACTTAAGCAATTTTACTGCAGTAAGACTAATATTAACATTCACGTCCTCAGAGTCCGAATTCAACATCTTTTTTATTTTTGGAAACACTGCCTTCTCCAGATAGGTTTTTATGTGTGATGGTACATTTCCTTCCGAATAATCAAGCACCCCAACACTTGAATTCCCTTCAGGATTATCAAAGTTTAGATCATCACACCCACCATCTTTTACAAGTGGAGTGGCGTTCTCATTCCAAAAGTGAAACATATCCAAGATCGAAGATACAAGGCGTATCATGATTTTTATGGTTTTTTCTGCACCTTTCATATTCTGGAAGCATGTCATCAAAAGGACATGATATGATTCCCACTGCATGTGACCTGATATAGAAGCAATAGTCTCCAAGCATGCATTTCTTAGATGCTCCCCCTTCCCATCTTTCACATCAAGCAGCATATTGAAAAATAAAGGGACAAAAATCTTCACAAGTAGGTTCTGCAAAAGACAAAAAAGGTTAATATAATGGATAATGCTGACAATAAATATACAAGAAGACTGATTCAATCCATTTTCTAAAGTATCACTTAAGGTAATTGCTAATGTACTCTGAACTTCTGTGGAATCAAACGAAGGAAGATTCATTCACAAATAATACTGTATTATTTATCTTCACAAGTAGGTTCTGCAATAGACAAAAAAAAGCATATTGAAAAATAAAGGGACAAAAATCTTCACAAGTAGGTTCTGCAATAGACAAAAAAGGTTAATATAATGGATAATGCTGACGATAAACAAACAAGAAGACTGACTCAATCCAGTTTCTAAAGTATCACTTAAGGTAATTGCTAATGTACTCTGAACTTCTGTGGAATCAAATGAAGGAAGATTCATTCACAAATAATAGTGTATTATTTATTTCTTGACAACTACTAAGAGGGTTGATATCGGGTTTCGTCAAATCCTTTATGAAGATTGCTAATATGCCTCATAGCCGATACCATTTTGATGGAGAAGGCTTGGATGATGATGATGATGAACTACTAATAATACAGCATAATAATATCTAAATCATTAGTACTCATAGAAAGAATTATCATCATAATAACACAATTCTTTATTGACCTTTTAAGAATAAGAATTCTATTTGATGTCATAGCTAGAACAGGGTTATTAGAATTTTAATAAGTGTAATATAACCATTGAAGTTAGCTTATTTTGGACTTTCTTCAATGCACAGCAATAAGGCCTAATAGAACTGATTATTACCTCTGTCATGTCTCCAG